>JASDQU010241220.1:214401-227769 GCA_032191745.1 Picea mariana
GATATAGATATATATATATATGAAAATATATCTAACGCGCTTGCAATGTCTATGCCCTCATCTATGGATCTTGAAAACATATTTTATTCCTTGGTTGGGCTCAACCCTTAACATGTGATTTTGAAAATCGGTCTCTACACGAAATTCTGGAAAATTTTGTTTAAAGAAATGCTTCTAAAACCCACATAATGCACTATTTGGAAAATATGTCTAATTTGGCCACCTAAATGGGCACATTCTCAACAAAACGCATGTTTTGGATTTTCGATATTTTCCATTAAATGCTCACAAATCACCTCAGAATATTACTGCCCAGAAATTACACATTACTCTTTGTTTTCAAAAACAACTTACAAGAAAAATGGATCAGATCTCCATATAGAGTTGGACATGGTTGTTACTTGATATTCTGGATTGAGTCCTTGATTTTCTAATGATATGATCCTCATTCCACACTTCTGGAATTGAAATCCAGATTTTGTGGATGAACTAGAGAATTTGCAAATAGTTATGCAAAATTCTTGTAGTAAATTCCTATCGATTTTGACTTGCATTGACCATCAAGTGATGAGTGCCATGGGAAGGGTAAGATAGGTAAATCACCATATCCTGGTATTGATGAAGTACCTCCAGATGGAATTTTCCCTTCTGAGCGAGTGGAAGTATGCTCATCACCAATTCCTATAATAACTAGTAGAACCTGTAATAACTCATAAAATAGAGTAAATTCTTGTAAAACTGAATTGTAGCCAATTTTGCTACGAAAATATATCTTAATAACAATTACAAGTAAAACCAAGAGTTAATCTAAAAATGACAACGTATTACCTTATTTGATGCTCAATATGCCATTAAATAGGTGAAAATGGGCAAAATTAGAGGTTGTGAGGTAAAAAATGGAGCTGAATGGGCTTGGTGAAAGGATAAAAAATAACACCCAACAATGTTCCTAGGAGGTAAATAGCACTATATAAATAAGTATAAGAAATGTAATGAGAGGCCTTGCTAATTTTATTGTAATCAAAGATTTCCTCAATTGGATATTTCCCCATCGAAGATGCAAGTGATCATTGATTTCATCAATAACAATGCAACATTGTGTGGTATTCTAGTTCTTTATTTGGCTATTGTGGCTACAATTTGTCATTTTGGCAGTAAATATTGGTAAAATATGTTATTGTTTCTCTACATTTTTCAATTTACTAATAAAAAAACCATGAAAAGGAGGATTGGAAGAGACTTGTAAGGAACTATGTCTCTTCAAGGGAGCCTAATGTGCATATGATATGGAGAAACTTAAATATAGGGTCCCTATTGATCACTTCAACACTTTTCTAGGTGAAAGGGACTTTTGGAGGAAAAAGCATTAGGAAATATTAGGATTCCATCAGATATAAGATGGCTTGGAAAATCAAATTCTATGGGGATGGGATTTCCTTGAATGACCATGGTCTATGGTGGTCTCTAGCAGTTATTTAGTATGGAAATTTGTTAGGTGAATAATCTTGGTTCTTAACGAAGAGACCATATAAGAAATGCATTCAGTTACCCAACAACTTCTATGACAAACATTAATACTCAAATTGGGAAAGTTGGGACTTTAAATATGTTAGGACTATGTTATATTATTTTCATGGCTATCTCCACCTTATGTTTGTAAGTGGTAGGTGCACCAAGGGCCCTTCTAGGTCCCCCTTTCTGGGGTTTAGGGGTGTGAGTCTTCAACTAAAGTTTTTGGGTTTTTTTTTTGTCTTATTTTTGGCCTATTTTGTGTTTTTCAACCAATGGTTTTTTGGCCCATTGCAATCTAATATTGGTTAAGGTATTAGGATTGTAATCTAATTTGAGTTAATGGATTAGGATTTTGGATGTTGTAGAATACCTATATATTGTATTGTTAATGGTGAAGTTATTATAATGATGAAGATAGATGTGTGACTGTAGGGTTTGTTGGTTTTCCTAGTTGAGGGTTTCCATGGTAAATCTCTATATATTTTGTGTGTGCCATTGTTTATCTTTCTATTTTTCTTAAGAATATGTATTTATTTTTTCACTTGAAAGGTTTAAAACTTACAATTGGTATCAAAGAAATATTATTGGCTTCAAGGGGACACATTTGTTGCTAAGGGTTCAACTAATTTTTTATAGAGAAAGTTTATCATAGGTCTATGATAAAYTCGATTTYAGTGGGAACTCTAYGATGGTGATTATTGGGTTGAAAGAGAATGGCGAGAAATTTAATGGTCAAAGATTTGAGTATGGAAGCTCAAGATGGAGGACCTTCTTATAAATAAACAATAGTGGGTCACTATGGATTYTGGTTATGCACCTATAGGTATGGTGGTGGAAGACTRGATGAMTTTGAATAGGAAAKAAAMGAGTACAATCCGGTTGTATTTWAGATTCATYGTTACTCAATGTCCCAAAAGAARCTACAAAGGAGTTATGGAATAATTTAGGGACTTTGTATCAGTCTAAGTCCTTGGTAAACAAATTTTTCCTTTGAAATAATTTGTACCTCCTAATGATGAATGAAAGAGACTCTGTGATTAAGAATGTAAMTGCCTTTAACATTTTGGTAAGTTATTTTTTCTCTGTTGACATCAAAATTTATGACAAAGATAAGTGTATTATTGTATTGTATTATTTTCCAAATTCATGGGATAGTCTAGTTATAACTATTGGGAGTAATGTAACCTCAATAAAGTTTGATGGCATGGTTACATCCTTGCTATTGGAAGAAATGAGGTGGAAAAACATGGATAATCATATAATGGATTCCTTATATATAATAACTTGTCCACAAGATAGAAATAAAAAGAATTCTTCAAGGGGGGTATCCAAATCTAGAGGTAGATCTAAATCTCCAAGAATATATTTAAGGAAATGTTAGAAATGTGGTAAAGTTGGGTATTATACAAAGGATTGTAGATACAAAAATGACGATAAAGGGAAGGGATATAATGATGTTCCTTCCATAGAAAGGAACCTCCTCAGAGGAGTGAGGGGATAAGTACTTGGCTTCTATAGGCACACATTTAGACCATGTTGTATGACTAATTGACTCAGGTGCTTATTTTCATATGACTCCTCATAGGGAGTGGTTTTGTGAATATGAAAAGTATAATGGGGGTGATGTTTTCTTAGGATATGACTCAATAGTCAGAATCATAGTATGTGGCAGAGTTAAGTTGTTTCTCAAAGTTGGAAGGATTAGAAAATTCCATAGGGTTTTTCACATTCTACGGCTAGCTAGAAACTTAATATCCATAAGTACGATGAGTGATGTAGGTATTCATATTTTTTATAAAAAGGAAGCCTACAAAATGATTTGGGGATAAAGGGTGTTGATGAGAGGATTTCAAATGGAACTTTGTATAAGCTATTGGGAAGCACCAGGGAGTCTCAGGCCCCTCTTGGGTGAGGCATACCTACTTTAGGGAGGGAGGCCCCTTTCAACCGCTTTATCCTATTTGTGTGCATATTGTCCTTTTGCTTATTTTATTTTGGTGTGCTCCTTGATTACTATTTGGCCTTAGGATTTGTTTTTATATCTCTAGTATTGATTCATCATGGAGACAGACCAGCTTCCCCGCAGGTCTCACTGCTTGTTACAATTACCATCGCATTTTGAGTCTTTTCCTTCTAAAAGGTGTAAAGTTATCAAACATTGTACACACACCTCCACTTACCAAACTTGTGATCATACAAGGATGAGTATTGAATCGAGTCAGAAAGATACTGGGAGTCCTTCAACTCCCATACCTACTATAGTTAACAATACTCCTTCAACACCTTCAACCACAATGGTTGTAGTGTCGAAGGTTCCTATCATCACTCATGTCCATCCTATAGTGAATATTGAACATATAGCCATGAACCCTTTTGGGTCCCTTTTTCACTAGTCGAGATACAATATTCAGTCCATCCCTATGGCCTCTATCCCTTTTTCTTATGGTAGGCCAAATTTCACATCAAAATTTTCATCCTCCATCCCAGCGTCTAGTCCGAATACTAGTATTGGACTTGGGGGCATGACTCCTCCACATACTTCATTTTCATTTGGTGGTGCTCATATCCCACAAACGACTCCTACAGTTGGAGGCCTTCCTCCTATTAACCCCAGGTCTAATATTGGTCCTAATGCTTCTGGATGGAATAGCCAACCTTTCGGAAAAGCTATTGCTTACGGTTCGTCCTTTACACCTACCTCCTCTATACCTATTCTGACCAACATGTTTGGCATGCCAAATCCACCTTTATCCTCCGGATTCACACCCGGAGGAGGTCAATTTCATAGGGAAACCCCCAACCTGGAGCCACTCCAGCTGGGGGAATTTTTACAACCCTTATCATAACATTCCTACCGAAATGGTTCCAAACCAACCACTCATGACTTAGTTCGGAGGAGGGTATTACAACCCCGGATAGGGCCATGGTGCATACCAGAACCCTGGATGGGCTGCAATTCCCTGACAACAATCTTTCCAGGGAGCTTAGGGCCAGATCCCGCAACCTCATCTCCATTTTATGGACACGCTCAATCTACCAGACTTGTCTAAGTTAATGAATGACCTTGTGCATCATGATTCGACATGGCCACCCATCCCCACCAAGATTCCTTTAGATATTCCAAAATTTGAGGGAAAAACTGGTGAGGATCTTAGTGATCACGTCACTACATTTCACCTTTGGTGCTCTTCGAAATCCATTAACAATGATTCTATTAGGTTAATATTGTTTCAATGCACCCTCACAGGGGTCACCACGAAATGGTATATCAAGCTACCAAAGGGGACATACAAAACTTTTAATCAGATGGTTTTAGTCTTCCTCAACCACTTCAAATTGCCAGTACATTACGATGCAGGCATAGAACTTTTGTCGGCCTTCTGTCAGGATAAAGCCACTCATATCTCAGATCAAATCCAAGAGTGGCATAGATGGAAGAGGTTGATCAAGGCCTACATACCCCCAAAATTCATGCTAGGGTGGTTCCTTAAGTCTCTACAACCTTATATTTCGAAGGATGTTTCTACATCTGGATTTACATCTAAGGAAGAAGTGATTTTTAAATCCCATCAATTATATCTCATATATGCTCAATTGGGGATGCTATACAGGATTCTTCCAGATGCACTGAGGTCAAACTATGAACCTAGAAAAAATCTCGGGCCTCATCCTGATGGCATTGTAGGCTTTGCCAATGTGAAATCTACAGACTCAGTGACAAGCCATTTGAAAGAGTTGTTTCTAAACCAATCTGTAGGAGAAAAAAATTCATCTGTGTTCTCCACTCCCACTCATTCGACAGATGTACATTCTATGCAATCAACGACCAACCCAAATGGTAGCCAACAACCAGGAGGGAATAAAAATAAAGGATGTGGTAACAATCGTAGGGGTGGGAAGAATAATAATAAACCCAAGGACAATGGTAATAATGAGAAGTCAAATAATAATGCTAGTGAGGGAAAGAAAGAGAGGTGGAAAGTGAAGTTTTCTAGCAAGATTTGTACAAACGATCACCTTACCCACTTATGCCCCAAACTTGCAGAAGCTATGAGTATTTTATCTTTACCACCCACTGTGCTGACTAATCCTTTTCCAAATAATAAGCACATGGTCTCGAGCTCTTCGAATGCAAAAAATGTGGCGAGTGGGATTCAAAACCCACTGACACAAGACAATGACTGTTTATGCATCAATATGGTCAAATCTAAGGTTAATGTTAGGGATGATTTTAGGGGCTAAATTTCACTCATGGGCTAATTTTCCATGGTTTTTCCAAAAAAGAGATTCGCTGTTTTAAAAATTATTCGCCCAAATTATATAGGATAAAATTATTTTACCTTAAAAATCGCCAAAATTTTATAAAAAATATATAAAATCCTTAGAAATTTGAATATTTTTACAAAAATATCACCAAACATTTATAGTTGGCATATGAAGGATTAGTAAGATTCACCAAGGTTTCTACATTTTAAAATATATTTCCATCCTTAAAATCATCCCTAGTTAATGTAGCCACTCAATCTCGCGATTATAGTTATCCACGGATTTGTACTTGGTCTAGAGTCCCCCCTCCTCTGGAGACACCTTTACAGATCAAAAAACTAGAGCCCCCACCTCATATTCTAAAAGGAGTACTCAAGTGCTCTACCCACAATCCTAATTCTAGAGCCACCCAAAATTACTCTATTGTTTAAGATCTGGGTCAAACCCCTTGTTCGATGTCGGCTCTGGAGGTACTCCAGACGTGTCCTTCACAGAGTAATTCCTTGGTATTTGCGTTAGGATCTCTAGATCCATGTGGCTCTAAAGTTATCAAGTTTGAAATCACAGATATGAAGCCTCGCTTCCATTACCATGTGGAATTCCAAATCCATGTGGGTTTCTCAAAGTATACCATCAAACGTACTATTGTTGGTGAAGGCGTTGCAACATGTGTGATGTCCCTGGTCTGTTGGAAAACCCTCATCTCTACAACCCTTTCTCAATCTTTGACTATGTTGACTGCTTTTGATGGTCGTTTCTTTCACCCTCATGATATTGTTCCTTCCTTCCTGGTCTAATTATATGGGAAGACGATAGAAGTGGATGTCAAGGTGGTTGATGTGCCCCTCGACTATAACTTGTTACTAGGACACAATTGGGATTATGTTATGAATGCAATCATATCGTCATTCTTCCGCACCTTTTGCTTTTTTCATGATGGGAAGATCATGATGATTGACCAATTTTCCTTTACGTACACTAGCCCTAATGCATATGTTGGACCTTCAATCCGCGTGATCGAAAATTCTCAGCCGACAACTGAGAATATCGATGTTGGAATGTATTCATCCCTTATGGGTACCTTAGACTTCATGGCACTGGTTCATCATATATACTCCATGTCCAGTAGGTATGCTTCGTCAAAGAGGCCTGTTCCTTTCCGCACTTCATATTTTAATGATCCTTGGACCCTACCTTCCTCGACTACTTCTTGTAAATGTCATAAACATATTGGAATGGCCATGCCACTATCGACAGTAGAGATAGCATATCGATATTTTATTGACTCTTCCGTCGATTCAAATCCTGTTATCTCACAAACGGACAAGGAGGATCCTGTTCCTGAGCCTGTGTGGGCCACTTCATCGTATTGTTCACATGAATTCCTTGATGAGACTTTACCTTCATATGAAGCTATCATAAAGGCCATGAATGGTTATGACATGCCATTGGATGATATGCATCATCGCTCTTATTTTCTCCCAGATATTTCCAGAATTGAACAAGATGAATTTAGATCTACATTGAGCGAGATAGTTTGTCACACCGTAGTTCCATTTGATATGCACGACATTTATTTCGAAGGAAACATGGCGAGTATCTCTCCTACCGTCATGATCGATATCTCTCGTATTCCTGGGAAGGTTGAAAATGTATACATCGGTGCAGATTGTTCACCAGAAGAAATTATGATCTACACCGAGCTTTTCAAAGAATTTCATGATGTGTTCACTTGGTCATATGAAGAGATGAAAGGAATAGACCCCCGGATTGTCGAACGTGAGATTAAAACCTACCCGGATGCTAAGCTTGTTTGAAAATGAATTAGAGCTGTCAATCCTAGAAAGGCCCCTGCTATTAAGGTAGAGGTAGAAAAACTGCTTAATACTAGCTTTATCTACATGGTTCCCTTGACTGAATGGGTATCCAATCTTGTTCCTTTGAAGAAAAAGCAAGGAACCATCCGTGTATGCATGGATTTTCATGACCTGAATAAATCCTATCCCAGAGAAAACTTTCTGACACCCTTCATCGATCAGATTCTTGACGAGTGTGCGGGAAGCAAAGTTTTTTCTTTTATGGACAGATTTTTAGGGCATAACCAAATTCAGATTAATCCCAAGGAGAAAAATAAGATGACATTTATTTTCCCTTGGGGTACTTTCACATACCGAAAGATGCCTTTCAGCCTTAAGAACTCTGAAGAAACCTTCCAACTAGCTACGAAATTAACATTTCATGATCTCAAGCACATAGTGAAAGCCTATCTTGATGATCTCGCTGCTCACTCCCGTAAGAGAGTGGATCACCCTAAACACCTTTGACTAGTTTTTGAAAGATGTCGCCATTATCGCATCCGTTTGAACCCTCATAAATGCATCTTTTGTGTTAGGTCAGGTCGACTTCTAGGATTTTTAGTCTCTGAGAATGGGATCATGGTAGATCCTTTAAAGGTCGAGGCAATACTTTGATTGTCTCCCCGACACACTATTCATCAAATTCAAGGTTTACAGAGGAAAGCTAAATTTTTATGACGGTTTATAGTTAACTATGCCAATATAAATAAGGGTTTCATGCGTCTCTTAAAGAAGGACACTCCTTTTATCTGGGATGAGTGAACCCAAGAATCCTTCGATGCTTTGAAGAAAGCCTTGGTATCAATGCCTCTTCTAAAGTCTTTAGATTACGATAGAGATTACTTACTTTATGTCATCGCTTCCAAAGAGACAATTGGTATGGTGTTGGTTCTGAAGGATTATGAGCTCTGGGAGCATGTCATTTAATATCTTAGTTGAAACTTATTCAACCCTGAACTCAAATATTCTCATGTTGAAAAGCTAGCTTTGGCTATCGTTCACACAGTCCAACGATTACGACACTTATATTTATTTGAAAAACTACTGTGATTTTTTATGTCAATCCATTTCAATATGTCCTTAATAGGAATATCATGGGGGGAAAGTACAATAAATGGATTTTCATCCTACAAGAATTTGATCTCGGTTTCTCTTCTATGAAGTCCAAAAAGTCACTAGTTTTTGCTGAGTTAATATCCAACTTCCCTTAGTTAGATGAGGATGTCATTCGTGTTGATTCATTTTCAGATGAACACATTTTCCTTGTCTCATCATCAGACCCTTGGTATGGAGATATTTTTGTCTATCTTCAAACTTTGAAGTTCCCTCAGCATCTCTCGCGAGATGCCCGTCGACGTATACGATACCAAGCTAATAATTACCTTATCATCAGAAACACTCTCAATCGATGAGGAGTAGACAATATCCCACGTCGTTGTGTAACTCATGAAGAAGCTGAGTCTATTCTAAATGACTACCATAGTGGGGCTTGTGGTGGTCATCTATCCGGGCTTACGACAACCCATAAAAATTTGCGAGCCAATTATTTTTAGTCATCTATTTTTAAATATTGCATCGAAGCGGTTAAGAGGTTTCACCCCTTCCAGGTGTTCACTCAGAAAATGCACTCGCATCCAACTCCTCTCCATCCAGTTGTTACCATCACTCCCTTCACCAAGTGGGGAGTGGATTTTTTGGATTACAACCCAACTTCGGTTGGGAGGCATCAACACATTATTGTGGCCATAGATTACTTTACTAAGTGGTTTAAGGCCAATGTGAATAGAGTTAAATATGATGGTAATACTGCTGCCTTCTTTGTATTCAATCAAATTATATCCAGGTTCAGAATCCCAAGTGAGATTTTCACTGATCATGGAAGTCACTTTCAGAATGAAATGATGGAATAATTAGCATCAAAACTGGGGTTTAAACATGTTCATTTTTCCCCTTACAACCCCTAGGAAAATGGACAAGTAGAGGCCGTAAACAAGTCTCTCAAGACCATTTTGCAGAAAACTGTCAGCCAAAGAAAATATGATTGGCATATCATGCTTTACCCAACACTTTGGGCATACTGAACCTCAGTTAAAACTTCCATCAATTTTTATCCTTTCTAGTTTGTACACGGTGTGGAGTCAATCTTACCTATTGAATGTGAAATCCCTTCTCTTAGATTGGAATTTTCACTCCTACCTGACACTTCTGATCTCGAACACCGCCTCATACACCTAGAGAGTCTAGATGAGCAACATCGAGACACCTTCACGATTATCGAAGAGAATACAAGATGTGTTAAGGTCCAATATGATAAGTCTGTCTATCCTTGATAGTACGCTGAGGGTGACTTGGTCCTTCTATATGATCAAGCCAAAGAACCACTGGGGGAAGGAAAGTTCAAACCCATGTGGCATGATCCCTATATCATGCGATGTGTCTTAGAAAAAGGATCCTATGAATTATAAGATTATGAAGGGAACAGGTTGGTTGAGCCTAGGAATGGGCTCTATTTGAAAATATATTATGCTTGAGCCCCAAGATTGGGAGTAACTCTTTGTATACTAATGTATTTTAGTGTATATATCTTTTCCCTTTGTTTTTATCTTCATATTTCTTATCAAGTTTTCCATTGGTTGGAAGATGTCAACAAAGTCTTTGGTCTACTTAGGATTCGTAGATGGGGCCAGTCGTCATACATGGAACTTGGATTTTTCCGCTTGGGTTGTTTAGTCACTTAAGGGTCTACTGGTGTCTTTAGATGGTGTTTTCCTAGGGCCATCCACGAATAATTTGGTCGAGTATAGTGCTGTTATAGAAATTTTAGGCGATTCCATTTCACATGGTATTCACTCATTAGAAGTTCACCTAGACTCCTAGTTAGTAGTATGTCAGTTGAATGAAAATTACCATGTGCGAGAACCTACTCTACTCTGACGATTCTTACGTGTACGACTTTTAGAATGAAATTTTGATTTGATTACTTATCATCACATACCTAGAATTTCTAATTATGTATCCGATGCATATGCTAATTTTGTCGTAGATTGGAATTTGTCACATAACTAAAGCATAGAAAACAATTTCATCAATGTACACATTGTAACATAAGTAATGCCGAAGATCAATGTTTTTATATATATTTCATCTATCCAAAAAATATGATGTTATAGTACAAAATTGGGGCTGGCACCCTAAAAATACATATACGGCCAATCGATCATACAATAGTCATGACATCTATGCATGTGGCACCAGATGTGTGTTATGATAGCATACTATGGAATTTTTGAGACGCCAAAAGTGTCGTACCCAAGCATGGGGCACACCTACCAATTACCGTTGCATCACCTTCGACAGATCCTCCACCTAAACCATGGGAATCCGATGCGTCAAACAAGACAGGTTTCCCTGCATATTTTGAAGCACTCTATTAGCATCCCCTCCCACTACCTCATCCCACTGATGCCTCCTCCGGTGTCATGGAAGTCCATCCGACCATCATGGACCCACATCTGCATCACATACATGTTTAGTTGGTACTTGACATCATCCAAAAATATTTTTGTTTTCTTATGCAAAAATACAAAAAAATTAAATATTAAAAAAACTTTGACATACCTATGTCTTCGTAGGAAGAACCTGGTGGTAATGATATGTCCAGATCTCCTCTGAAGTCAATCCCTGCGTAAGGGTAGTCCTCCAGAGCCATCACCTGTTGACTCCACCAAAATAAACACTCATTGTTGTAGGGTGTTGGCACCCTACCACCCCCTTTCCACCTCATCACCTTGGTCCACCGTGCCATGGCTGGATTGCGAGGTCCATGCAAAAAAATATCAAATCTAGGGCCCAAGCCTGGAACCCGTTCGAATAAAAAACTACAAAGGATAGATGTGAACCCAAAGTTCCTCTTTCTACATAGTTTGCATTCTATCAAATGGCTCTTCATGTTGGCCAGCAGTGAGGTGCACTAGTCATAAATCGCGGGTCGCAAGAACTCCACTGAATAGAACATAAGTGGCCTTGATGCCTAGTGAAAATAGGCCAAACCTATGATCCGTGTCAACACTAGGACAAAAATCTTGAGAATCATATTGTTGATTGCTCTGATTGGGAGTTGGCTCCCTACCTTATCGGTCCCTGTAATGAAATGAGTGGATATTTAATCCACTCACATCTCCCCAGGATTTGAGGTTGACTGCCTCACCCCGATGCGACAATCCCATCAAGAAGTAGATGTCCTCAACTTCAATCCTTAATGGTTTTCCATCAAGGTTGAAGGTCTTAGTATTTGATCCCAGTAGTTCACAAGAAACTGAAGAAGTCTCACTTGAGCCCTCATACCTTTGAGAGCCCAAAAATTGTATATCCCACATATTTTTAATGCTATATGGGCCCCTGTATCTCTCTCCACTACAACATCCACCTCTTCATGCTCTCTTTCTCTCCACTCTAGCACCATCTTGCAATATTCAAACCATTTTTTGAGTTAGAAACATTTAAAAAACCTTATCCACGGGCATTTACGTGACCTATAGTGTACACAATCGCATATAGGGTTGCTTATATGATGGTTGTTTTGAAAATAGTCGTGTACATGTATGTGTATACATGACCCGATGATTTGTAGCCTGTGTACACCTTAGTTTCTAGGTTGCACCCTAAAAAACTTAAAAAAGGATCCTTAATTACAAATTTTAATCCACTAGAAAGAAAGAGGGGAGAAATATGAATTACCTAGTCCAGACGGTTGTCGATTCTATCGCTCATAGCTCCTATAATCAATAGTTGAAATTCAAAGGCAATTTGATCCAAAATACACTATTTGGGTAAAAAATACAAATGGTAATTTGTTTTTTTTTACTATTTACAACATATTTTTACCCACTTTACATAGTTTCGTACAATATTTTGGCCTAATGGACTAATACAATAGTGGATGGAGTTGGTTTTGGTGTTTTTGTCCAGGGATTCTTACATTTTTCAGCGCCAAGTTGCTCGTTCGTAACTTTGGACAGGTATTTTCGTCGCCCAACATATAGGATAGGTACCCAATCCATCATGCACACTTTCATCATCCTATGACTGCAACTCATATTCCTTAGGTACAAACCCATTTAATAGTGACATAGAACCTTCTATCTGCAACTAGAAGTGTTGTTATCGAATGGTAGAGACTTACCAAACATGGGTACCCTAGTTAGATCCCCTACTTCATTCAATGCCCATGCAAAGATTTTTGTCTATAGGATCGAGAGTCCCTTATAGATAATAAATGAATTTATGTTTGATCCTAATTTCTTACTGTTTTTTTGAAAATAGTCGTGTACATGTATGTGTATACATGACCCGATGATTTGTAGCCTGTGTACACCTTAGTTTCTAGGTTGCACCCTAAAAAACTTAAAAAAGGATCCTTAATTACAAATTTTAATCCACTAGAAAGAAAGAGGGGAGAAAGATGAATTACCTAGTCTAGACGGTTGTCGATTCTATCACTCATAGCTCCTATAATCAATAGTTGAAATTCAAAGGCAATTTGATCCAAAATACACTATTTGGGTAAAAAATACAAATGGTATAGGAAATTTGTTTTTTTTTACTATTTACAACATATTTTTACCCACTTTACATAGTTTCGTACAATATTTTGGCCTAATGGACTAATACAATAGTGGATGGAGTTGGTTTTGGTGTTTTTGTCCAGGGATTCTTACATTTTTCAGCGCCAAGT
>JASDQU010241221.1:9054-20849 GCA_032191745.1 Picea mariana
ATTCTTGAGTAAAGATTTGCACATTCTGTCCTTTAGCTTGTCTAAAATTTTGCCAATCCATAGTATCCTTTTGCATATATGCCAATGGGTAAAATTGTCTTTTAATTGCAACAATAAAACCATTCCAAGAGGTTAAAGTTTTACCATGTTTCTTCATGTCCTCCTGATTCTTGGATTCCCACCAAATGAGTGCTGCACTATCCAATCTTAAAGAATCAAGCTGAATCTTAGTTTCATCATCTTGATTTTTTTGTATCCTACAATACACCTCAATCTGACGAATCCAATTATCTAATTTCTCAGCATTAACTTCTCCATTGTACATTAGTAATTCAAATTTAATATCAAGCTTTAACGAAGGAATTTGTGAAGGAGTTTTACCATGTCCCTTTGGAGAATTTGGAAGAGGTCTTGAATTGGTAGAAGAAGAAGAAGATGGAGGAGAGGGTGGTGGAGAAGCACCATTCCCTCCATTTCCATTTGGAGTTTTATCACCACTATCTCCCTTATGCTTTGAAGGGTTGGAGCCTTCACCTTGCAACCTTGTATTCCTTTCTATCAAGATTTTCATCATCTCTCTCATTTCCATGATAGCCTTTCTGAGATCTTCATCTTCTGTATGAACATGTTCATGACTCTCGTCATGACCCATACTTGGTGAATGCCTCCTTGAAACTTGCGGTGATGATATATGCTTCCTCCTTGAAGGATGAGAACTTGTCTCTATAAGTTGACCTTCTTCTCTTGTGAGTTTCAACCTTGTGAACATCAGAAAACAAAACACTTGCAAATAATCAAGTTTTCAAAAACCTATGCTCTAATACCAACTTGATCTAAAAATGAAGAAGACTTGTATTCTTGAAAATATTTGCAAGTTAAATTTTATGTGTTAAAATGCAAATGGATCAACTTTGCAACACAAATTTAATAGGATTTACTCATTCAAGATGCATATAAAAAACAACAAAAATAGTGAACAAAAAACACATAACACAACAAATGATAAAGGAGTTCACCCCTCTCTTGGGCTACATCTCCTGGTCTAGCTTCCAATGGATCATTTGTATTATTTTCTCAAAGTGCTCAAAAATATGCTTTACAATGCTCAAAATTCCAAATAGACTACTCCAATGGCTTCAGAACGTCCAAAAACCCCTAGCTGGGATTTTTCGGCACCTCGTTTGGCCAAAAATTGAAGAAGATAGGCTTCCTGGAAGTCCCCCCTTCAAACTTGTTGTCTCTGCATCTACAAAACCAACCCTTGTTGGCTCAACCTAGCCCACACACATATTTAAGCGTAAAAACTTAGCACCGGGCGCAACCGTGCAAACCATGCAAACTGTAGGACGGTTACGGGTGCACCCATCCCCTAATCATCAAGGGCAAGGTCATATGACCCATGTGACCGTGTGTTTAAAAATAAGGGCCAAGAGTTTACATAACCACTTGAACCGAATTTAAATCCAAACCAAACGCATACCCGCGCGTGCATCATGATATAAAAATGGTCATATGGAAACAAATATGTGACTGAGGCTATATTAAAAGGGCTATGTTAAAACACATACGTGCGCTCGTGGTCATATTACAACACATATGACCGGGGTTTAGTTTTGAATGTGCACGCAAAGGTTTAAACCGTGGCCATATTACAATATAACATAACCACGGGCTGGGGCTAGGCCCCAGCCCGACCCCCTGCCCAAACTTACAACATTTGAATTCAAATAGAATCTACACCATATAGTGTTAAGAAACACTATGGTGGTGTGTTGGTTGGTGGTCTTTGCCAAAGCTTTGCACGTGGGTGGAGGTCACGGGGTCAAATCCGGTGGACTCCAAATAAATTTTAAAACAATATATAGGGGACATGTGTCAGCCATTGATTGGGCCACGTGTCGCCATTCCATTCACTGTAAACAAGCCATGTCACCTGCCAACCATCCAAATAGCTGCCTGCCATGTGTCGTACGACCTGCCACGTCAGCGTCTGTACAGACTGTACAGTCAGCATCCCTTTTTTTGCCTGTTTTTTATTTGGAACAGAACGCGATATCTCTTGCTCTCGATGTCTGTTTGAACCCAAATGAGTTGCGTTGGTTTCGTAACGACGAGGCCTACGCTCCCATTTGATTTGAAGTGATTCCGAGCACTTTGAATTTTTGAGCAAAATTTGATCCCCTGGATCAATTATCAAGAGGGTTCCTCTCTTTTCGAATCATTTCCCCCCATAGGGACTCTAATGGGACTTGGTGTATTTTGACATTCTAGTCTGATTTATTTTATCCTCCACCTAGATCTTACAAATATTATTTATCCTCCTAACTAACCCCATTAACATTCTCATGAGAGTTTCTTCCTTTTCCAGTTGCTCTCCCCCATCAGGATTCCAATTGGATATTGGGTATCTAGCCACAACTAGTTTGATTTGTCTTATCCCCCATTAGGATATGACAAATATGGCCTTGTCCTCTTGATCAAACTCATTAGCATTATTATAAGGATTTCCCTATTTCCTGGTTAGTCTCTCCCATCATGATTGCAATTGGGTGATGTACTTCTTGGTGCTCTAGTTTTATTTGTTTTATCCTTCATTAGGGTATTTCAAGTCTTACCTTTTTCTCTTGACCATCCCCATCAACATTCTCAAGAGGGGTCTTCACTTTCCTATTGGTTTCCGCCAATGGGATTTAAATTGGACATTATGTCTCTAGACACATTAGTTTCTTTTTTTATATCACCCAATTGGATATTACAAATCTTCCCTTTTCCTCCCACCATCCCCTTTGGACTTATCAGGGAGTCCTTGTACTTCTCATTTAACCAGTTCATTATTTGGAAACATCCCTTTGTTTCCCTTATTCATAGCATCTGAGATGAGTCATATTTGTGTCCCATGGATTCTATTTAGTTCCACCTTGTGTCTTGTTACAATTTGTCATAACCTTCGTGATATGTACCCATCACATGTTTCCCAGTTGTTGACCTCTATTTTTCCCCATGGTCCCACTAATATGTCTTTGACCATCCTTGCACCCAATCCTTGACCATTCCCTATGGAATTTTTTCAATCACTGCCAGGTTTTCCCTACATTTATTCTTTGAACATGGGAAGTCTTGATTCCCCCTCTCATTTCCTTCCCATCCATCCCTGGTGTCAATATATTTCAATCACATTATGATTTCCACCTGGTGCTAGTCCCAATGAGTCTCCTTTTCCTTGACTCTAGGAGGCGTCTCCATATTAACTTCGGGACCTATATTCTAGGGGTTTGTCTTAGAGGATTATGTCCCTTGGAGTAATATTCACCATTGGTGACTTGGTTGTTTCTCACATGCTCAAATTCATCTGCTCATCACATGTTTGAGACTCATGCACTTGACAATTCAATGCTCTATTTTCTTACGCCATCATCTTGGACATGTGTGAGATGTATCAGGCATCATGAAAGAGTTTCCCTTCAGGTAGTACCCTGCATGTTCAAGCCTCATGAATCACTTTTATAAATATGACCTCACATTTTTATCTTTGGATATAAAACCTACCTATACTCCTTCACCATTGGGAACAAGTGGAATTTCCCCTATTGACATCAACACCTTCAATCTAGGGGTTAGTCTTGTATACCTTGGTACCAATCCACTCTTCTGATGGGTTACCTTGAACCATGATAAGCGAGTCATCATTACTATCAGACTTGGTAGAATCTCATGTGTTTGACTTCAACTCATCATTGCACCATTGATATTTGTACATACATGTATGATCCAAATTCAGATGCAGTTCCTCATATTTGATTGGTTCCATCTCGTCATTCTCATAGACCTCAGTTTGAGCTTTCCTTCAGTGAGCTCACAACATATCTTTAGAGCCCCATTCCTATTCATTAGGGATTCTCAAGTTGCTTCCACCCTCTCCTACAACTCAAGGAGCATCAATTCTTATGTACTCATATTAGCCACAATTGGGATGTACATCTGATATTTTCCTCCAAATATATGTATATGAGACTGTTTATGTCATTTTATTGTTCTTTGGCCATGTTTTTCCAACACCATATTGTACTTGATACCTCTTGATTGTTTCACTATTGTATTCATTACCATGAGTTACCTCAATGAATATAGGTATGCCTACCTCGTTTCATTGAGATTATGTACCTCACCACCTTGTGACCCTTTTGTTGACAGGTGATTTTATGCAGCCTCTTTAGTGGTTGGTCCTATTTCTTGTGGCATTTTTCTCCCTCTTCAGCTGCATATTTTATCTATGAAAGAAAACTATAATGTATTCCAGTCATACGATGTTCTCCTAACCTCATACATTAAGGGGCATCTATTATCACAAAAAAATTGCTCACCTAGCCCAATTTGCTAAGATTACTGGAATACACCATCTACAGTATAGGTATCCCATGATTACACCCAATTTCACATCATTTCCCCTTAAGTAGCTTAGGAAACCACTTTTCCCAATGCTTTTTCCACTTAATTAAAGTTATAAAACACTTTTATGACATTTTCCTCTTTAATTTATCCAAAAAAGCTAAAAATTAAGAAGTAATGGTTAAAATTGATTTGGTAAAATTATCATATTTTATTATTTTCTCCCTATCAAAGATAACCACTATTTTGCCTATAAATTCAAGAAGTACCCTCCATTTTTCATATACACATCCATTAAAAATAATGATGTGCTACTGAAATTCCCTTAGAACTTTGGGCTACATTTCACCATCACTTTCAACCATCAAAGAAGAGAATCATAGTCTAAAGCCACACACTCAGGGAAGAAGAAGGACCCTCCCATGGAGAAGCCACCAGACGATTCCAATATTCAAAGGTTTTCTCCATAGGTGTATTCATATATGATCTATTCATTGGGTATGATATTTCATTCATTCTTCGCATCTATTGTTGTTCATATCTATTTTCTATTACATGCCTTTTACTCTTACTGAATAGAAAAGATCTTGGAATGGACTTGTTTCATAAAAAACCAAGGTTTCTTATTTTCTAACCCTTTTTGTCTATAGATTTGTTACAACCACAAACTTTGTGTTTTTTCTCACTTTTTCTACAAAATCATACCAACACATGTCAAAGAGGATGTATAGTATGCATAAGACTTCTATTGTTGCCCAGATCATTTCCATGTACTAGAGTTGGAAAGCCATGTTGTTCTCGCACTGGATCCTTGTCCAGGATGTATTGAAACTCATTGGATTTCACAATGGGGAAGGATGGAGTCACTTTTGTATTGTATGCACAACTTGGTGATGGCTTCCACACTATCATTGTAAATAGGAGCAACACCCAACTATAATGAAACTCCTTGTCACATTCATGCACATCCATGTTGTCCTATATGAATTCATTCATCAAGTATCATGACTAGCACATCATGATGCCTTGGACATAACACTCTATTGATAGGATCACCCCCAATGGGCACTCATCCTTTTGACACTTACACATCAGATTATACGAAAGTACCTATGTGGAAAACCAGACTTACATGTTGTTGATGATTGAAATGACTATTCCTTGCATTCCTACATGTACCACACTTTCAGTACACCTATTCTTTATTGTCATCCTTTTCCAACACCATGTCAGTAGGGTCCTCCCCTGTTTTGGGAAGGATCTAGACTTGGCACATTGTTTCTATGTATACTGGGTAGGCACAACCTAGACAGACGAATCCCCCTTGCAACTTGTTGAGTAAGAAATGAACACATGAGTTGATGTTTAGGTTGTGCCCAAAATGGGGGACATCCAACAATGTCATTATCCCTGATTTGTGGATGGGATTTGTCCATGGCTTGGAAACCACCTTCGATCTTCCTTCGACCCATAGAATAAAATCTACATAAGCTTCACAATGTAGTTTAGGGCATTGCACCTCATGTTGTATGTTATAGTGTATGAACTTGAAGCTAGAAATCATGCCCAATATGGGTCCTGAAATTTTGACCACAAGTATTTGTGCTTTTTTGATATCTTCTTCTTTCGCCCACCTTGGGCTTGCTTGAGGAGGCCATTGCTCTGGTAGACTATTGGATCAGTTGAATCTGTTGCACTACTCCGCACTATTCCCCTAAACTTTCTCTATATCACCTTCCCAAATGTTATTTGCAAGGGATGCACATGCTAAACACTTCGCACAAACCTGCTCAATCAACAATGTAGTTGGCTCTCTTGTCACTCTGAACTTGACTCTCTATTCACTATGAACTAAAATCTCTACTCGCTTTGAACTTTTCTCTTTGCTTGCTTTAAAATATGCAATAGATCAATAGTCGTGCAATGGTGAAGTGGGAACTTTAAATACTTATGTGGGCACTTCCCTCCATTACTTTCACTTTCCTAGTTGTCCACTCAGATTTGTGCCCATCTTTAATGATGATTTTCAATATTCTATAATGTCATAACTATCGATGCACCTATCGGTAAATGTTTCCATAAATGTTTTCATTCCCCATTCCATGTCCGAGCTCTAACTACCTATCTCTATGTCACCTTATTCACCCATGTGTTCTATCATCCAGGTGTCATGTCCAAATGTGCTATCCTATGTTCCTTACTTTTGCATTTAGACCTCAAAATATACAAAATCTTATAATTCTTCCTTGTTACAACCTATTCTATATTGTGGATTACCTATATTTGTCCTATCCTACTAATCATTGCACACTTATAATTTCCTCCACTCCTACATACCTAACTCCTACTCCACGCTAACACTGAAGATTCATCAATTCATGGTGCATCTAAACCCTACAGCCCATAATATGCCTTCAACCGACTACCATTGATCAATTCTTTGAGAGACTAACCTTATAACATCCCTAACATTGTTGCACGAACCTCACTAATGTACACAAGTATAAAGGGTCTTAACCAGTGCATTCAAAGCTTGATAAGGTGCTTCAGAAACTCGTTGTCATACAATAACACCAAAGATCCCAATTGTAGAGCCTTGTGTCGGATGTTGCAATCGTGTCAAGCCTTCTATCTTTGCTTCTCAACCATCTAGTCATGTCCCATAACCAATTGGTCCTCTTAACTCATCCAACCATTTTTTCAATGACTAATCATTTGACATCTGTGTCACAACCACAACTTTGAGACTTGGTATAATAAATTCTAATGACATTACCGCTTCTTTTCTATAGACTAACTTGAACAGTGTGTGTTTAGTCAATCTCTTGTAGGTAGTTCTATATGCCCAAAATATTGTCTTAATATGTTGATCCCAATTTTCGTGTTGTACATTGCATACCTTGGTCAATGCATGCTCCAATATCTTGTTTAATGCTTCAATAGTGCCATTATCCTGTGAATGATACAATGCGCTCTTTCGATGATGGATCATGAACTCCTGAGTTAGTGCATTGATGGAATCATTCAATAAGTTCACTCCTTGATTGATCATCAGTATATTTGGGCATCCAAACCTGGTGATAGTGTTTTCAAAAATGAATTGTGAGGTAGTCTCTACAA
Source organism: Picea mariana (assembly GCA_032191745.1). Classification (NCBI taxonomy): domain Eukaryota; kingdom Viridiplantae; phylum Streptophyta; class Pinopsida; order Pinales; family Pinaceae; genus Picea; species Picea mariana. Next base: position 16,561 of record JASDQU010241221.1, read on the forward strand.
TACACTCCTTAATTGGTGTATCTTCAGCCTAACACATCAATAATTCTATCGTAGTGATAATATACCATGCATTGGTTCTCTGCATCGAGGGATTGATAGGCCCTATAAATCCAATTTCCCACTTCTCAAATGGTTCTAGCATGGTGATGGAAAATAGTGGTAGCTCATCTCTCCTTGATGGTTTTCCGATACATTGGCAAACGTCGCAGTTCTTACAATAATCCTTAGATTCTTCAAATAACGATGACCACCATAATCCTGCTCCTATCATTTTTCATGCAATTTCCTTCCCTACGTTCTTTCCACCATCAATGCCTTTGTGCACCTTGTAGATAAACATTTCACGCTCATGCTCCAATGCACATCTGTGTAGGATCCCATTGGCGCTGAGTTTGTATAATTTCCCTACAATCAATTGGTAATCGATGCTTCCGATGACCAGTTGTTGGCATTGTGCTTATGTGTGCTCCTTTGATGCATTTCTTGTTATAAGATATGATACAATCTCTATAAGATGATATGGACCTGCCTCAACCATGAATACTTGTGCGTTGGGTAGCTCATCATCCAAATTGCCTCCAACTTCCCCTGACTCTATCCTTAAGAGATGATCGGGCCCCACATTATGCCTTCTAAGTTTGATCACTACTTCAAACTCGAATTCTTGGAAGAGTAACAACCATCAACATATCCTCCCTCCCAATAATGGTATGTTCATCAAGTATTTGAGTGTTGAATGATTGGTGAAAAACTTGAAGGGAGTGTTGAGTAACTAGTGTCTGAATTTCTACAAGGCATATACCATTACCAGTCCTTCGTGTTTCGTGGTCATATAGTTCCTTTCAGAATCAGACAAGTTTTTAATGCCAAATTTGATTGGATGGTCAATCTTATCCTCTCTTGGCTACACAATCATTGTTCCAAGTGCGATGGACAACACATATAAATGTACATGGAATATCTTGGTCCATTCTAGAAATATAAGGATTGATGCAGTCACTAATCTCTCCTTCAATTTGTCCAACACCTCCTAGAATTCTTGTGTCCATGCATACTTGTTATCCTTACGCAATAGATTCTCCAATGGCCAACAACCTTTTTATAGCTCTGAATGAACCATATGTAATACCATGTATGTCCCAAGGTTGCACACAACTCTCTTACAAAGGTTGGGGCTGACATGTCCACAATAACTGCCATCTTTGCTTGATACTAACAAGCCTTCCTTGCAAATGACATGTCCCAATATAGTTCAAAATGGTGTACAAAAGATGAACGTTTTCAAGTTTAAAGAGATCTGTAACTGTCTGCATCTATCCATCATTGACCATAATACTTTCATATGCTATTTTAGTAGGATAAACACCATCCAATCATCTAAGTATACTTCCAAAAATTTGTGCATGAACTCTTTAAAATTTGCGAAAATGATCCTCAAGAACACCGTAGGTGAATTATTCAGACCAAATGGCATCATGGTGTATGTGAATGATCCTCACTCTGTTTCAAATGTTGTATTGTCTTTATCTTCCTCTACGATGCACACCTAATGGTAACCTGGAAATCCATCTATGAATGAATAAGCCTCACGCCCACCTACATTCTCCATTAATTCATCTGTAAATTTTTTAGTAAATGGATCGTGCATGCAAGCTGCATTGAATATCCATAATTCTACACAAATCCTTAGATCACCCATCTTCTTTGGTTTCATTACCATTGGGATGATCCATTCAGATTCTTCCACTGAGACAATGATCCCTAAATCTAGCATGTGATCTAGTTCTTTGCGCACCTTTTCTTTATATTTATGATTCAAATGATATGGTATCTATTTTACCAGTTTGGCATCCAGTTTTAGCTATATTTTCATCTCTCCTAGGGATCCTATAATACCCTTCATCTCAGAAAAACTTCTTTGAAATAGGTCCTCATATTCTTTTAGCAAATCCACCACTCATGTCACTGTTTCCTAATCCCAATAATCACCAATTGTCACCATCTTTTGTGCCTATGTTGTATTTCTTTGTCTTTAGTGGATGTGTATAGTCTAGTGTAGTGTTATTGGTAGCCTTCTCTTGGACCGTACACTCACCCCCGATTTCATTGATTTGTAAGCTCCAACCTCTTCATGCGCATGATTACTGTCAACCTTCCAACAATATACTAGTTGATTTAACTTCACTGTTGGCTTGTGATAGACATAGACTACCTTCTTCATGGAGTCTCAGGATTACTTATTGAATATAAAATCCTTAATATTCAACAACATATCTATCTGTGCGGTGACCTTCAACGTAAACTTGAACGTCGTGTTAGAAAAACAAGATTGCAGAGCAATAAAATAAGACAAATGCAGAAATAAAACACAAAAGATACACAATACAATAGAGACACAGATATACATGGTTCACCCAGTGTGGGCTACATCCACCAGAGAAATTTCCATGTCCTTCCTTTATTATTATCCAACAAGTGAAGGGATACAACCTACAACACACCTGCTATAACTTCCTCTTCTTTCTCTCATAGTATCCTCTCTCAAAATACAATATTCACAATGATGCATAGCCGCAATACATTTCCGTCATAAAAGAGGGTTTCCTTCTAGGTAAAAAAACCCTAACATAACTTCTACCGTCAGATCTGCGACCTTATAATGAACAGTCCAGATTTACTATGAAATTACAATATACATTTACAAGGAAAATTTTCCTTCAAGGGCTTCACCCCCGAACTTGGAGAATCATCACAACAACTCCACTACTATTGTACCTGCTAGACTATACTCCACCATGGACTTGGAAAATTTATCATCTTCACCTTCATGTTTGAAGACCAAATGAAACTGAGCAGGAACTCAATTTCTCCCTGGTTACTCCCTTTGTTAACATGTCTGTAGGATTCTGTCTAGTGTGTATATTTTCCAACTTCAAATGTCCATCTTCCAAGACAGATCGTACGAAATGGTACCTAAGTTGTATATGCTTAGTCTTTGAATGGAAGGTTGAGTTCTTTTCAAGATGAATGGCACTCTCGTTGTCACAGTACAACCTGCTATTCTCTTTCTTCTTTCCCAATTCCTCCATAAACCTATGTAACCAAATCATCTCTTTAATAGCATCTATAGCAACAACGTACTCAGCCTCTGTTGTTGAAATCACATCAACCTTTTGTAGTTTCAAAATCCAACTTACTGTTTTTCTACCTACAATAAAAACATACCCTGTGGTGCTCCTCCTTCTATCTTTATCGTCTTCCATATTTGAATAAACATATTCCTGTAGAACAATGTCTGAACCTCCAAAACATAATGCATGAGTAGAAGTACCTTTCAAATACCTTGGAATCCACTTTACTGCCTCCCAATTTTATTTACTTGGATTGTTCATATACCTACTCACAACTCCCACTGCATGGGCAATATCTGGTCTTGTGCAAACCATGACATACATCAAGCTGCCAACTGATGATGAATAAGGGACCATGGACATGTATTCTATCCCCTTCTATGTCTTGGGACATATTTCTTTGGTTAATTTGAAATGGCTGGCCAAAAGGTGTACTAACTAGTTTTGCATTTTGCATTCTAAACCTCTCCAACACCTTCTCTATGTACTCACGACAATGTCAATTTGTGATTTTTCCTATCTCTTTTTATTCTCATACCAAGGATTTTCTTTGCAACACCCAAATCCTTCATCGCAAATGAATTAGCTAATTTCTTCTTGAACACATTTATATTCTACATATTAGACCCTGTAACAAACATGTCATCTACATACAATAGCAAGATAATATAACTTCCATTTTCTATGTTTTTAAAATAAACACAGTGATCAGAATGACATATACTATAACCTTGTTCTATCATATGTTGGAAAATGTTTACCAAGTAGCGTATGCTTGTCATTGATGGCAAGTACAGCAGTGGAGATGGTAGAATAAAAAGGATAAAAATACCTTGGGGATTCAGACGTGAAAGCTCAAGAGGAACAGCGGTGAAGAAAACGCACGCAGCAAAGGCAAAGCTCAAGATACAGGAATTTGCAGAAGAGAAGGAAGACAGAGATTCACAACCACAGGATCTCATTCAAACTTCCCGAAAGAACGAGGGCCTTCAGATTCGACAGAAGTTGCAAGGGAGATATACCATCGGGAAAAGCCAAGGTGAAATCCCGACATGATCTGGACCATTCATTCACATGGACGCGTGGCAACGAGGAGGCCTTATCGGAGAATCGGGGATCGCAATTTCAATAGGCAAAGAACAATGACCACGAAAACCC
>JASDQU010241221.1:20899-47310 GCA_032191745.1 Picea mariana
AATTGCATCCAACTTCCCCTGACTCTATCCTTAAGAGATGATCGGGCCCCACATTATGCCTTCTAAGTTTGACCACTACTTCAAACTTGAATTCTTGGAAGAGTAACAACCATCAACATATCCTCCCCCCCAACAATGGTATGTTCATCAAGTATTTGAGTGTTGAATGATCGATGAAAAACTTGAAGGGAGTGTTGAGTAACTAGTGTCTGAATTTCTGCAAGGCATACACCATTGCCAGTCCTTCATGTTTCATGGTCATATAGTTCCTTTCAGAATCAAACAAGTTTTTAATGCCAAATTTGATTGGATGGTCAATATTATCCTCTCTTGGCTACACAATCACTGTTCCAAGTGTGATGGACAACACATATAAATGTACATGGAATATCTTGGTCCATTCTAGAAATATAAGGATTGATGCAGTCACTAATCTCTCCTTCAATTTGTCCAACACCTCCTAGAATTCTTGTGTCCATGCATACTTGTTATCCTTATGCAATAGATTCTCCAATGGCCAACAACCTTTTTATAGCTCTGAATGAACCATCTGTAATACCATGTATGTCCCAAGGTTGTGCACAACTCTCTTACAAAGGTTGGGGCTGACATGTCCACAATAACTGCCATCTTTGCTTAATACTAACAAGCCTTCCTTGCAAATGACATGTCCCAATATAGTCCCAAATGGTGTACAAAAGATGAACATTTTCAAGTTTAAAGAGATTTGTAACTGTTTGCATCTATCCATCATTGACCGTAATACTTGCATATGCTATTTTAGTAGGATAAACACCATCCAATCATCTAAGTATACTTCCAAAAATTTGTGCATGAACTCTTTAAAAGTTGCGAAAATGATCCTCAAGAACACCGTAGGTGAATTATTTAGACCAAATGGCATCACGGTGTATGTGAATGATCCTCACTCTGTTTCAAATGTTGTATTGTCTCTATCTTCCTCTACGATGCACACCTAATGGTAACCTAAAAATCCATCTATGAATGAATAAGCCTCACGCCCACCTACATTCTCCATTAATTAATCTGTAATTTTTTTAGTAAATGGATCGTGCATGCAAGCTGCATTGAATATCCATAATTCTACACAAATCCTTAGATCACCCATCTTCTTTGGTTGCACTACCATTGGGATGATCCATTTAGATTCTTCCACTGAGACAATGATCCCTAAATCTAGCATGTGATCCCGTTCTTTGCGCACCTTTTCTTTATATTTATGATTCAAATGATATGGTCTCTATTTTACCAGTTTGGCATCCAATTTTAGCTATATTTTCATCTCTCCTAGAGATCCTATAATACTCTTCATCTCAGAAAAACTTCTCTGAAACAGGTCCTCATATTCTTTTAGCAAATCCACCACTCATGTCACTATTTCCTAATCCCAATAATCACCAATTGTCACCATATTTTGTGCCTATGTTGTATTTCTTTGTCTTTAGTGGATGTGTATAGTCTAGTGTAGTGTTATTGGTAGCCTTCCCTTGGACCGTACACTCACCCCCGGTTTCATTGATTTGTAAGCTCCAACCTCTTCATGTGCATGATTACTGTCAACCTTCCAACAATATACTAGTTGATTTAACTTCACTATTGGCTTGTGATAGACATAGACTACCTTCTTCGTGGAGCCTCAGGATTACTTATTGAATATAAAATCCTTAATATTCAACAACATATCTATCTGTGCGGTGACTTTCAACGTAAACTTGAACGTTGTGTTAAAAAAATAGGATCGCAGAGCAATAAAATAAGACAAATGCAGAAATAAAACATAGAAGATACACAATACAATAGAGACACAGATATACATGGTTCACCCAGTGTGGGCTACGTCCACCAGAGAAATTTCCATGTCCTTCCTTTATTATTATCCAACAAGTGAAGAGATACAACCTACAACACACCTGCTATAACTTCCTCTTCTTTCTCTCATAGCATCCTCTCTCAAAATACAATATTCACAATGATGCATAGCCGCAATACATTTCCCTCATAAAAGAGGGTTTCCTTCTAGGTCAAAAAACCCTAACATAACTTCTACCATCAGATCTGCGACCTTATTATGAACGGTCCAGATTTACTATGAAATTACAATATACATTTACAAGGAAAATTTTCCTTCGGGGGCTTCACTCCCGAACTTGGAGACTGATCACAACAACTCCACTACTATTGTACCTGCTAGACTATACTCCACCATGGACTTGGAAAATTTATCATCTTCACCTTCATGTTTGAAGACCAAATGAAACTAAGAAGGAACTCAGTTTCTCCCTGATTACTCCCTTTGTTAACATGTCTGTAGGATTCTGTCTAGTGTGTATATTTTCCAACTTCAAATGTCCATCTTCCAAGATAGATCGTATGAAATGGTACCTGAGTTGTATATGCTTAGTCTTTGAATGGAAGGTTGAGTTCTTTGCAAGATGAATGGCACTCTCGTTGTCACAGTACAACCTTCTATTCTCTTGCTTCTTTCCCAATTCCTCCATAAACCTATGTAACCAAATCATCTCTTTACTAGCATCTGTAGCAACAACGTACTTTGCCTCTGTTGTTGAAAGCACATCAACCTTTTGTAGTTTCGAAATCCAAATTACTGTTGTTCTACCTACAATAAAAACATACCCTATGGTGCTCCTCCTTCTATCTTTATCATCTTCTATATTTGAATAAACATATCCCTGTAGAACAATGTCTGAACCTCCAAAACATAATGCATGAGTAGAAGTACCTTTGAAATACCTTAGAATCCACTTTAATTCCTCCCAATTTTATTTACTTGGATTGTTCATATACCTACTCACAACTCCCACTGCATGGGCAATATCTGGTCTTGTGCAAACCATCACATACATCAAGATGCCAACTGATGATGAATAAGGGACCATGGACATGTATTCTATCTCCTCTTATGTCTTGGGACATATTTTTTTGGTTAATTTGAAATGGCTAGCCAAAAGGTGTACTAACTAGTTTTACATTCTGCATTCTAAACCTCTCCAACACCTTCTCTATGTACTCACGACAATGTCAATTTGTGATTTTTCCTATCTCTTTTTATTCTCATACCAAGGATTTTCTTTGCAACACCCAAATCATTCATCGCAAATGAATTAGCTAATTTCTTCTTGAGCACATTTATATCCTACATATTAGACCCTGTAACAAACATGTCATCTACATACAATAGCAAGATAATATAACTTCCATTTTCTATATTTTTAAAATAAACACAGTGATTAGAATGACATATACTATAACCTTGTTCTATCATAAACCTATCAAACTTCAAATACCATTGCCTTGGAGCTTTCTTTAGGCCATACAAGCTCTTCTTCAACATGCATACCAAATTTTCCTTCCCTTTGACCTCATACCCCTATGGCTACTGCATATAAAACTCTTCCTCCAAATCCCCATGGAGAAAAGTTGTTTTTACATTTAACTGTTCAATATGTAAATCTTCTATTGCCACAAGACTTAAAATAGTCCTAATTGAAGTCATTTTAAAAACAAGAGAATATATTTCATCAAAATCTATACCTATCTTTTGTGCAAACCCATTTACAACAAGTCTAGCCTTGTACCGCTTTTTGCCTCCATATTTTTCCTTTGACTTGTAAACCCATTTATTCTGCAATTCTCTTTTTCCTGCAGGCAACTGAACCAAATCCCAAATCTGGTTATTACCAGGGAATCCATTTCCTCTTGCATGCCTTGCTCCTGCTTCTTTTTAGTGTCTACCTGCATTGCCTCTTCATAACATTATGGTTCACCATAATCAATCAACAATAAATAATACAATGGAGGAGAGTATCTTTCAAGGGGTCTACTTAACTTGGTATATATTCTAACAACACTTGTAGGAGTTTGAGGTACATGTTGCTCCTGTTTTTGTACATTTTGATTTTCTCGTACCTTTGGAATTTCTTTTTCAGTGATCTCATCAAGCATTGTGTATTCTGGTTTTTCTTTTTCTGGTTTCTTTCCCTACAAATGATCTTTGTACATGAACTTCTCATTGAATATGACATCTCTACTCCTAATGATTTTGTGATTTTCATAATCCCATAATTGATAACCAAAATTATTAACACCATATCCAATAAACGTACACTTCTTGGATTTTTCCTCAAGCTTTGTTCTATTTTGTTTATCAATATGGACAAATGCTTCACAACTGAAAGTCTTCAAAAAATAATAGTTTACCTTTTAAAGTGTCCATGTTTCCTCCGGAATTCCACCATACAAAGAGCTTGAAGGTCCTTTGTTTATTAATTAAACAACAATATCTACAACATCTACCCAAAATTGTAAGGGCAAACCAACATGCAATCTCATACTCCTTGCACACTCCATGATTTTCCTGTTCATCCTTTCTGACACACCATTTTCTTGTGGTGTTCCTAGAACTGTCTTCTCTCTACGAATCCCATGGTATGAAAAATAATAATCAAACTCCTTTCTGCAATATTCACCTCCATTGTCTGATCTGAGACACTTCAACCTTTTTCCTGTCTCATTCTCAACCAAAGATTTCCATTTCTTAAAAGCATCAAAAACATCAGATTTTTGTCGAATGCAATAAACCCAAGTTTTTCTAGTTGCATCATAAATAAAAGTAACATAATAATGAGAGCCACCAAGAGATGATACCTAAGTTAGTAAGCATACATCTGTATGCACAAGTTCTAACCTTTCACTCTTATTTTCTTTTCTGACTCTGAGAAATCCGACTCTCTTCTGTTTTTCATAAACACGATGCTCACATAAATTCAACTCAATTTGTTTAAGATCTAGAAAAAAATTTCTTTTTTGAAGTATCTGCATCCCCTTCTCACTCATGTGTCCAAGCCTATGATTCCACAATGTTGTATCCACTCCTGTAGAAGCTAAAGAGATAGAAGAGTCAGTATTACCAGTACATAAATACAATGTACCTAGCTTCTCTCCTTTTTCTATCACCAATGATCCTTTGGTGACCTTCCACACCTTATCTATAAATATGGATATACAACCTTCACTTTCCAAATACCCCGTTGAAATCATATTTTTCCTTAGATCTAAAACATGTCTTAACTCTTTCAATAACCACTGGTTTCCATTCCTTTTATTTATTTTTACCTTTCCCATTCCAAAAAATTTTCATGGTGCATCATCACCCAAATGACCCTGTCTAAAATCACATTGAACATAATCTAGAAAATGTTTCCTATGGGGTGTGGCATGAAATGAATCCCCTGAATATACTACCCAAGACTCAAAAATATCACCTAAAGAAAGAATCAAAGCATCTTGTAACACATCACCTGTTACATTTACTTCCGGATTTTTCTCTTGTTGTCCATCTCTTTGTTTCTTTGGAGCTCTACAGTCTTTCTTCAGATGTCTTTTCTTCCCACAATTCCAACACTCTATCTTTCCCAGTCTGGATTTGGATATGCCCCTCCTATGATTCTCGCGGTTCCATGAGCCCTTTCCTCTATCCTTTTGTCTTCCCCTGTTCTCCATGTTTAAAGCATTACCTGATGTTTCACCTGTGCTTTTCTGTCACATTTCATCGCTAAGGATAACACCAACAACATCATCAAATTTTAAAGTGTTTGAACCAGAGACAAAGTTACTTACAACCATGACCAAGACGTTCCATCTTTCTGGTAATGAGTAAAATATTAGAACAACCCTGACCTCATCATCAAAGTCCACTTTTACAGAAATTAGCTGATTAGTAACCATATTAAATTCATTTAAATGATCTGCAACAAACCCACCTTATGACATCTTCATATTAAATAATCTCTTCATTAGAAATACCTTATTTGATGACGAGGTTTTTCCTACAGTTTATCCAATGTGTCCAACAACTCCTTCATTGTCTTTTCTTTTAAAATATTGAAAGCCACCGATGCTGCTAGGCTCAACCGTATCGTTCCTAGTTCCTTTCTGTCAAGAACCTCCCATTCTTTGTCCTTCATGGTTGTAGACTTCTTTTCTATTCCACCCAATGGTAGGAATAAATCATTATGATATAAATAATCTTCCATCTGCATCTTCCATAACTGGTAGTTTTGGCGATTAAATTTCTTGACCCTAAACTTTCCATCTTCCGCCATTGCTCCCACTCGAACCAGGAACCCTCTTTTCCTTCGAGTTACCTTTCGCTCTGATACCAATTGTTAGAAAAATAGGATCGCAGAGCAATTAAATAAGACAAATGTGGAAATAAAACACATAAGATACACAATACAATAAAGACACAGATATACGTGGTTCACCCAGTGTGGGCTACATCCACCAGATAAATTTCCAGGTCCTTCCTTTATTATTATCCAACAAATGAAGGGATACAATCTACAACACACCCGCTATAACTTCCTCTTCTTTCTCTCACAGTCTCCTCTCTCAGAATACAATATTCGCAATCATGCATAGCCACAATACATTTCCCTCATAAAAGAGGGTTTCCGTCTAAGTAAAAAAACCCTAACATAACTTCTACCATCAGATCCATGACCTTATAATGAATGGTCCAGATTTACTATGAAATTACAATATACATGTACAAGGAAATTTTTCCTTTGGGGGCCCTCTTTCCCCTGGACCTTGCAGGGGGCAAGCCCCCCTACAATCTCCCCACGTGGAGGGGTGTACAATATTCCGGGGTGTATAGTCTTCATGGGGTATAGACACGACTGAAAACAAAGACCTATGAAACAGGAACATAATCAGGTTCCACAACCAACACATTGTATAGAATTGGATGCTCATTTTTTTCCAGTCCCTAGTTTCCCTTCTAGTCTCCTCTTGGATGTACCAGCTTTTGGGGACCATATCCATAGTGTGTACAAATCTATGAACCCACTATGCTTTAGGAATTTGCTTAGTTTTCCAACGTCACTCGCAAAACCAAATGTGTTCCAAGGGATCCTTAGCTCCTCCCTACCAACCTCACTACATAAAATGTTTACAATTTATTTCTTGGACTATGCTCCTTTTGATCTTTTGATGTAGACTGCAGAGACACTTTCCTTCTTACCATTTTTATCTGTTTATATAGTCTCTCAAGAGGTATATAATATTCAAACAATGTGTCTTTTTGTAAAAGAGAAAATGAACTAATGTGTATTTTTGTAAAAGAGAAAATGAACCAATGTGTCTTTTTGTAAAAGAGAAAATGAACCAATGTGTCTTTTTAATAATAAAAACATTGTATCTCTTCATTTAATTAACACAAATGTTGAATTTTCTATTTATTAATTGATTTTTATTTAAAAAGGCATCCAAAAAAGACAATGATTTTTGTATGAATATTCTGGAGCGACGGAAACGGATTTTAAAATTATACGATATGGGTTTTGTGTAAAACAAGCCCAATTAGCCAATTCACGAGTAGTTTCCCCTGAAAATGTGTGAGGTGGACGGTACAAGAGGTTCTTTGAAGGAAACTTGCTGAGATTTTTATACCTGATCCTTGACACCTACTATATTCTATTGAAGCACCAGATTTAACCCCTTCTTCTTGTATTTAGAGAACAATAACTTCTTTTTGCGGTTCCATTGTAAAGGTATCCCAATGATATCTTCATGGAGTTAACAAACCCTTCACTTTTGTTCAATTTCTTCTTCTGTGAATGGATGCCAATAACATAATTCAACATAAAATTTTGCTAGGATACTGATATGAATACATAAACATTAATCAAGTTCTCGGTGACCATATTTATCCTCTTTCCATCAATGCCAATTACATACACTATGTCCAATATTTACCATATTAGTCTCCTTTGACATCAATGCCAACACCATGTCCAACATTCTACCCCTTTGGCATTGATGGCAACACAGTAAAAACCCCTTATTTCTTTATTGGGTTTTATTGTTTCTCCTCCCCCTTTGACAACAATGACATAATGGATTTAAAAAAAAAAAAAAAAATTCCCCCGTTGAGGTTATACTCCCCCTATCCATGTACTCCTCCTCTGATGAAACCTATGAAATTCAATTAGATATGGAAATTACCCCGAATTTATGTCTAAGGTATTCAAAAGTACTCTTGGGTAAAGGTTTTGTGAATATATCTGCAATTTGTTCTTTAGTATCCACATATTCCACTTTTACAACTTTTTGAGAAAYTTGTTCCCTTAAAAACTGAAATTTGATTGGGATATGCTTGGTTTTTGAGTGCATGACAAGATTCTTAGAAAGGTTTATGGCACTGGTACTGTCAAAGTTAAGAAGAATTGGATGATCATACTTTACTTGTAGGTCTTCTAGGGTTTGTTTCATCCAAATTACTTGAGTGCAACAGGGGGCAACAACAATATATTCAACTTCTGTTGTTGACAATGACATAGATGTTTACTTCTTACTTAGCCATGATACTAGACACTTTCCTAGGAAGAATTATCCTCCACTGGTGCTCGTCCTATCATCCACACTACTAGCCCAATCTACATGAGTATATGCATTTAATGTAAAATATTTTGTTTTTAGATACCATAACCCAAAATTCAAGGTATCTGTTAGATATCTAAATATCATTTTTACTGCCTTCAAACGAGTCTCTTTAGGTGTAGATTGAAATATTCCTATTAGCCTTACAACTTGTATGATATCAGGTCTTGTTTCTATTGCATATAACATGATACCAACCATTTATCTATACATGGTTTTGTCTACCTTTGGTGAATCATCATCTAAGCTTAGTTTGCATCCTGTAACCATGAGAGTGCTCATAGGTTTGCAATCTTCCATTTGAAATTTCTTTAGCATTTCTTTGATATATTTGGTTTGGGATATGGATATCCCTTTGTCTGTCTAAGTAATGTATAAACCCAAGAAGGATGTTAGTTCACCAAGCATAGACATCTCAAATTCTTTCTGCATTTCTGTAGCAATTTTTTTGCTCAGTATAGTCAAATTACTTCAAAAAATGATATCATCCACATATACCATAACAAAAATCATATTTCGTTCTTCAATTTTGATATATAGGTTGTTTTCAGTAGTCCCTCTCTTGCATCCTTGTTGTTATAGATAGTTATCAAGCCTTGAGAACCATGCTCTTGGAGCTTGTTTAAGACCATACAAATCCTTTTTTAGTTTACATACATAATATTGATTTTCTATCAACTTAATTCCTTCAGGTTGTTCTAAATAGACTTCTTCCTCTAAGGTTCCATTTAGAAGTGTTGACTTGACATCCATATGATATATTTTGAAGTTTTTGAAGCATGAAAATACCAAAAACATTTTGATAGCTTCTAATCTTGCCACTGGGGAAAATGTCTCCTCAAAGTCAATTCCTTCAACTTGGGCATATCCCTTTCATACTAATATGGCTTTATTCTTTATAATCTATCCATTTTCATTAATTTTATTCTTAAAAATCCATTTGGTCTCTATCACATTTTTGTCTTCTGGTCTTGGGACCAATTCCCAGGTCTAATTTTCCTCTATTTGGTCAAGTTATTCATTCATTGCTTTCATCCAATCTTCATTATTGTTGGCTTCTGAAAATGATTTGGGTTATACCAGAGAAAGCATTGCATGTTCTAATTCAAATGTAATTTTTCTTCTAGTTTCTACTCCTGCACTTTTATCCCCCATCATTTGGATTTCAGGGTGATTCTTTTGAACTCTTTTTGATGGAGATTTTGGCAAGGGTGTTTCTTCCTCATCCTTTTCTTCATAAGTTTGTGGTTCATTCTCTCGTAGTTATTCAACATCTTTTTCATTTTGTGATTCACCATATTCTTCATCATCGGATTTACCATCTTCTTCATCATCACTGGTTCTTCTCCATTCATCAAATTTTTATTTAATAATTTTGAGATTTGATTTTTCTCAATTTTAGATCATCTACTTTTACATTTTCACTTTCCACTATTTTGTGCAATCTTATATTATAGAATCTATAATCCTTTTTTTTTGGTGAGTAACAAAGAAATATCCCCTCATCTGATCTGGAATTAAATTTTCTTAGGTTATCATCATCCCTCTTAATATAACATTTTCTCCCAAAGACTCTGAAGTGTTTGATTGATGTTGGTCTGCCAAACCATAGCTCATAAGGTGTCTTTTCATGGTTAAATATAATTTTTTCTGGGCTGAGTATGTGAATTGTTGTATATACTGCATCTCTCCAAAACTTATCTGGAAGTTTGGCTTCATTCAACATCGTTCTTGCATCCTCTTGAACAATTTTGTTTTTTCTTTCAACAACTCCATTCTATTGAGGAGTTCTTGGATTTGAAAATTGTCTCTTGATTCCATGATCTTGACAAAACTTATTGAATTCGTTAGAGGTAAATTCCCCTCCATTGTCTGACCTCAGACATTTGATCTTGATATCTGTCTCATTCTCCACATAAGCTTCGAATGCCTTAAAATTTTCAAATGCCTATGATTTTTCTCTGAGGAAGTATACCCAAATCATCCTTGTATATTCATCAATAATCAACATGAAGTAATGTTCTCCTTGTATACTTCTAGTCCTAGCAGGTCCATAGAAGTCAGTGTGAACAAGCTCCAAGGGTCTTGACGTAGTGTATTATTTTGTCTTGAATATGACTTTCGTCTGCTTCCCAAGTTGACAATGCTTAGAAACAAAGTCAGAAGGTTTTATAGTCTTTGGCATGTCCTTCATTGCTTCCTTTCTACTAGCTTTGAACATATTGTCAAAGCTCAAGTGTCCCATTCTTTTGTGCCACAACCAACTTTCGTCTACTTGACTCATGTAGCATTCTTTTTCTTCTTTAATATCTAAAATATATACATTACTTAAGGTTCTTGGTGAAATAGATACTAATTTTCCCGATCGTTCCTTCTCGATTTCTCATTTTTGGGAGTAAAAAATGAGTATATGTCCTTGATCACAAGTTTGGCTTACACTTAGAAGATTAGACTTCAGATTTTCAACTAGTAGCACATTTTCTTCTTTATTTTTCTTGTTTCCCAAAGTGACTGTGTCTTTTCCAAGTATTATGGCAGATACATTATCTCCAAATGTGACACTTCCTTTTTTCTTCTTTGTTAGATTAATAAATTTTCTTTTATCTCCTGTCATATGCTTAGAGCATCCACTATCAATATACCATTTACACTTTTTTTTCTTGGCATACAAGGCTACTTTACATTCTATTGCCTTTTCTTCCACATGTTTTTCTTTCCATATATTTTTATATTTATTGTTGGGAATGTTTTTCTTCAAGGGTTTCATTGGCAATCTACATTCACTAGATTTATGACCATAATTGTTGCACTTGTGACATTCAACATTGTAATCTTGTAAAGGAGAGAATGCATTATAGTTTCTTTTCTCTGCATTATTCTTGTTTTTCTTATATCTTTGGACATTTTTAGGATTGTACTTTCTATAGGCTTTACAATGTACTTCTTTATGTCCAAAATTATTGCAAGAGTAGCAATATCCAAGGAAGATATGTTGATATCTAGTAGCAATATCTGTGTTCTTTTTGTCTTATTTTTCTTTTGTAGGGGGTGTTGATTTTTTTTTATTAGGAACACTTTTTAATGGTACCATCTTCCCCTTGTTTTCTTCCCTTTTTAAGGGGTTTCTAAGAGAATCTGCATAACTTATTTGTTGTTTTTCAGTCTTCTGTTTTACAGAGGTTGAATATTGATCATATCCCAGTCCTATCTTATCGTTTGGTGATCTTTGACTATTAAGAATGTCATTCAAGATTTTTGAATTGTTCTCAAATCTTGATTGGTTGTTTCCTTTCTCACGTCCCCTCTTTAGTTGACGAATTTTAGTATTTAGCTTCTTACAATATTTTTGTTTTTCATTGAGTTGTTTAATCAAGACTTCCTCATTTCTATTGGCTTATCGAAGTTGAGTCTTCAGGTCAATGGTGATTTGCTCTAATTCTTTGATGGTTTTTTAAACATAATTTTCTCTTAATTATTGTGATTCTTCAAATTCTAGCAGTTGTCCCCTTAATAACTTGTTCTTCTTTTTATAGTTTCTAAGTTCATCCAGAGAATTGATTAGTTCTTCTTCTAGGTCTACTTCTCCTTCATCCTCAGATTTTTCTTCAATCTCGAAAGTATTTTTAGAAAGATTATTTTGTGTTTGTATCGCCATAAATATATGTTTTGACTCTTCATCTTCACTTTCTTCAGATGAATTGTTGTCCTCTTTGGTGTAAAAGGTATTCTTCTTTTTGTTTTTGGTTTTTCCCTTTTTATGGTCTTTCCGATTGTAAGCTTCTTCATCATCATTATCTTCTTGTTTGGGATAGGGCATTTGTTAGCAAAGTGTCCAAATTTTCCATAGTTGAAGCATTTGAAAGGTAACTTCCCTTTGTATTTTCCAGACCCTTTCTTGAGTTTTCTTATAAAGTTGGCATATTCTTCATCTGATATATCTGAGTGATTTTTATTTGGAACATGCTTATGGTTCCTTGTTGTTTTTTATTCTTTCAAGGTTGTTTCCATTTTTTATTATTTTTCTTGTCCAATTCTCATTTCATATGCTATAAGGATCCCATGAAGTTCATCAATTGTAAGGATGTCGAGGTCTTCTTGATATTCCAAGGTAGATACCTTGGCATAATATCTCATTGGTAATGATCTCAACACCTTTTGGACAATAGTATTGTCTTTTAGATCTTCTCCCAATGCTCTGATTGAATTGACTATTTCATCCACTCTTTGAAAATATTATGCAATGTTTTATTGCTCTTTCAGCTTCAGACTCTCAAACTGTCCTCTGTGTGTTTGAAGTTTATCTCGCTTGAACTTTCCATATCTTTCATAGATGAACTTCAGTTTATCCCAAATTCCCTTTGTTGATTTACAATGCATCAATTTTACAAATATAGGATTTGCTAATCCTCCAAGAATAGCATTAACAACTCTTGAATTGTCATTGCAGAGCTTCTTTGCAGTAGTATCAGTAGGTGGATTAGATGGAGAAGTGTGACCATTTTAAACATATTTCCAGACATCATAGCCAAGGGCCATCAAATTATTTTTCATTCTTATACTCCATAAAGCATAATCATTTCCTTTAAATAGTGATGCTCTGTTGGAGGAAATTCCTTCTTGTTGATCCATTTGATCTCTTAAAAAACTACCTTCCAGCAATTAAACTATGGTGAAGGCACTTGCTTTGATACCAATTGTTGAAATATTGGCCAATGATGANAATATTGATTCTTCTTTTAAAATTTTAACAATTATTAATTAACAAATTAATTAATCATAACAATTGATCAACAAGAATGTATTGAATACACAAATTTAAATATAACAATAACAAGTACAAGTTGCAATTTTGTGAGAGAAACCAATATCTCTTTTTATGAGCACCAACTCAAAGAGACACCAATCCCCTGGTTTTAGAGAACCAACTCTAGGAAGCACCAACTCCCTTGTTTCAGAGCACCAACTCTAGGAAGCACCAACTCCCTTGTGAAACATGCTTTAACCTGCAGAGGATTGCAATCCTCCCGAGCTCCTCCCTACCACCCTCACTGCATAAAATGTTTTCAATTTCTTTCTTGGACTCTACACCTTCTTTTGATCTTTTGAAGTAGATTGCAGAGACACTTTCCTTCTTACCATTTTTCTCTGTTTAGAAAGTCTCTCAAGAAGTATATGATATTGAAACAATGTGTCTTTTTGTAAAAGAGAAAATGAACCAACATGTCTTTTTGTAAAAGAGAAAATGAACCAATGTGTCTTTTTAATAATAAAACATTGCACCTCTTCATTTAATTAACACAAATGATGACTTTTATGTTTATTAATTGATTTTAATTTAAAAAGGCATCCAAATTATACAATGATTTTTGTACAAATATTCTGGAGTGACGAAAACAAATTTTAAAATTCCACGACATGGGTTTTGTGCAGAACAAGACCAATTATCCAATGCATGAGCAGTTTCCCCAGAAAATGTGCAAGGGGGACAATACAAGAGGTTCTTTGAAGGAAACTTGCTGAAATTTTTATACCAGATCCTTGACACCTACTATATTCTATTGAAGCACCATATTTGACCCTTTCTTCTTTTATTTAGAGCACAATAACTTCTTTTTGAGGTTCCATTGTAAAGGTATTCCAATGATATCTTTGTGGAGTGAAAAATCCCTTCACTTCTGTTCAATTGCTTCTTTTGTGAATGGATGCCTGTAACATAATTCAACATAAAATTTTGCTAGGATACTGATATGAATACATAAACATTAATCAAGTTCTCGATGACCATATTTATCCTCTTTCCATAAATGCCAACAACATACACTATGTCCTATATTGACTATATTGGTCTCCTTTGACATCAATGCCAACACCATGTCCAACACTAAATTTTATTATTTGATTCTTTATTCTGGGTTAAAAATGAATGAGGGGGATGGTTGAAAGAGGGATCTCACCCACACTATCTAGTCTTCTTTGGTGATGGATCAAAAGAGATTCCTAGTTTGAGTTGCGTCAGCCTCCTTCCAATAGCCAATATCTCTTCACTTTCTTGGAGTGCGCCTCTGATTCAAATCCATCTCTCATTAGCCAATGGGATCCAACCTCATTCTCTACAACTTTGCTACTACTTTCTCTAGTATCCTGTCTTGATACCTCGTTCTCGACACCGTGTCTCTTTGACAACCTCTCTTATTTTGTTCTTCTCTCTAGCACAAATATTTCACTCGAGCACCCTTTTGGTGCGGCTTTTCTTCTCTTCATCTTAGATCTTACTACTTTTTCACCAAACCTTGGTCTCCTTTCTTTTCTTTTCTACTTGACTCACTTCCTTGGCTCAACTCTTCTTCTTCTCTACTCTTCTAGATCCATTCTCTTTTCACCTTATCTCATCTTATTCCCCCATATTTTAACCCTCCCCCTCCACGTGGGGGGTTTACACTGCCATTCTATTAGGTTCCATGTGCATCAACAACTTCTCCACAAATAACATCTTGATCCAAAAGTGGGATCTCTTCTAACAATATTTTTCTAGGACTGGTTGCAAACTTTCTTTCAACATTACTGAAAGACTTGTTGTAGTCAACAACAAACTCAACAATGTATCCCTCCTTAACCCGTTAAAACCAGAAGTAAATGGACCCGACCCACTTATTATCCAAATAGTTTAGATGATTTACTGCCTCTTGGTCCCAAATCAACGATTCTTGGGCTCACCACATAGATTTAATCTATGCCTTTCTTTTTAGTCATTCATGCAATAAACAAGGAAACTCAGTAAAGAAAATTTCATGTAGATCTAAATATGTGTACTTGTGTTTCCATTGTTACAAGTTTATTTGCAAGTTTTTGGTCTCTTGTCATGTGAAATTTTCCTCTTTCTTATATATCCATTCTTCTATCTCTTTCCTTCATGGTTTCCACATCATGTCCTTACTCCACCATGTAGCATAAAATCATCAGGTCCCAACAACAAAACCAATTATTAGCTCGGGGTTTCAGACCTACGGTTCAAAAGGATTTTCCAAAAATACCCCAATGGCGTCAACATATTCAATATTCAAGGACTGAATAAGGTCTCACCCAATATGCTATGAGAATCATGGAGACAAGATGTTTGTGCATTGCATGAAGGAACAATACAGACAAGAAACACTTAACTAAGAGTTGCACATTAGATACTATTCATTCATATTAGGATTCATATAAGTAACATGCAATCTAACATATATAACAACATACATTCATAACATAGTACATGATAGGGAGTATAAACTCATGCCTCATGCCTTCATTCATTAATCATAGAAAAAAATTCAGATACATGGAGGGTCGTAGCCTACACAAAGACTCGTTAATATTGAACTAGAGAATAGATATTCAGGTCTTAGTCTAATTTCTCTCTCATATTCCACTTACAAATCTACAATTACAATGAACAAACAACCTCAATTAAAAAATAAGTGAACCCTTACATGTCCCCATGCATTCCTTATATCTCTACAGAAGTATGACAATCATAACAAACTTGCTAGTTCRCTAACAACCTCAAGCATGCCCAATCGTTCGATTAAAAATAATCRTTACAATCATTACGCTAATCTTCGAGTATTTGATATGCATGCGATCTTTAAAAGTCCTTGCACGCAATAMAAAACTGGTGGCACACACAGTGAAAAACTAGTTGTCATGGGCGTAGTAGAAAATAGGTCGACAAGCGCTAAATCTTGGCACTGCGTAGTACAAAACTTGTGGCATGCACACGGYCTTTCAAAAACYTTAGTGCCGATACATCCCAACCATATCTCACATAGGATATTTTGGGTCACTTTCCATATATTAATATTCTACAACTTCAAAGGATGGTGATATTCATTGTCAACTATAATTTGTCCATTCTCATTTATATGCMTATTCCTTTGGATTCATAAAAGGAGGGATGAAATAATTCCTTGAGATTTCCATCCTCTTCCTCATTGTTTCCAACCTCTCTATAGCATAATGGTTCATCTATCCTTCTATACAATACCTGATACTTTTTCAATTGTTGATCTTGTAAGTAGATCTTAGTGGCAAAGTTGCTTTGCAATGCATCTATATAATGAAATAGTTTAATAACATACAAGTCAATTATGATATTTGTAGCTTTTTCAATATAGGAAAAGGAGCCACATGACTAATGCTAAACCATTTGTCATTCTTTAGCATAACTCTAGAAGTCTTCATGAATATATTGTGCCCTCTGAATGGGTACTAAGTTGTATAGTATCTTATCCACCCAATAATCCTAATGGAGTCCTCCCCTACTCTAATTTTGTATAAAATTATTTGTATGAATGGTAGGTTTTTTCTTACCTTGACATTTTTCTAGAAATTCAATCTTCTCCTAGCTTGTCAAGAACACATCTTGCAACTCAACATTTGGAAGGGGAAGGGACAATCATGTGTATCATTGCAAGTTGGAGGTCATCCCAACTTAGAAGGTTATCCTTATGCATGGCCCACTACTGGGATGGAGTAGCCCTCAAAGCTATGTCTAATATCGACACCCTATGATCACATCTAAGAAATCTCTAACATCTTCAGACCCATCATAAGTGGGAGGATATTTAAGGTATGTATGCATATAAAATTTTTTACTAAAGTGCAACTCTAAGAAGAAAGCTCATGGTTGTGGTCATGCCAACTAGATAAAAGTTCTTCCAAATCAATGTCAAAAGAATGAATAATCTGCCGACTAGCTGATCCAGTAGTCGTAGTATTCACATAATCCTATCTCTTTCCTATGGAAAAATCATAGATATGATCTGGCATATCACCTTCCACGTTATCTTCTTTACGGTACTTGGGCCATATCACCTTCCACGTTATTATCTTTACGGTCGATTTTCTATAGGTATTACAAAAAGAATCGATGACCCATCCATGATGACTCAAGATTTTCTCTCGATGTTGATGATCGGTAATCGGGGTTTCTCTTTATACTTGTAATGTCTCCCACCCAATGATGATGAAATTTCAAGACGATTTTCAATCGAACGTCGATGAACTAGATAAAACATGCCAAGCCCTCTTGCATGAACCCCCTAAAGTATACTCCAAGAGTATTCATGACAAGATTTAATATTTAAGAGTATTTAATATGACAAGATTTATAAAATTTGATCGTCATGATCAATATTTGATAAATTTTCGACCCCCGAAGCTATTTCTCACACATTAAACGCACATTCAAGTGACAAATTCACTCAATATACTAGATTCTTGATAGAATTATTTCAAAGGTTATTACTGTACCCAAAGAATTCTCATTTTATTATTTATCGTCATGCTTGGTTATCATAAAGGATAGATTCACTTTTTTATAGATAACTTTTCCCTTCTACATATAGGTAGAAAACTAAAAATAAGAAAATAATAAAGAATCATTCAAACCACTAAAGTCCATCAAAAAGGATATTAGGCCATAAACTAGAGGATCATTCCAAACCAAATACAAAGGAGTTTAATTGGACCTTGTCCTTCGGTTTGATCCCTATTGTTGAGTCTAGGGAATCCAACAACCTCAACAAAACTGGTGCTAGAAGGAGGGATTATGTATGACAAGCCATATGAACAACCCACACATTGAAAATCCAAAACTTTAAGATTTACCTCCCAAAAATATTTGACCTCAGGTTGAGAAAAGTTATGGATATCACCCTGAAACAATTCCATATGTGATATCTAACAAGGAAGTGAATGATTTTAGGTGAATCACTCCAACATATTGCGGGGAAATTGTTTCACTTCTAGTAACACCATTTCTCCCTTGAAGAAGAAACACTGTAAGAACATTATTGTCCACATCGAAACATACTTTAGTACACAAGGTTGAAGACATAGTAGAATTATCCCTGCAAGAAATTGATCATCCCTTCTTCCTAATTCCTAATACCCCTATTAATCCTGCAACAACCCCTCCTGTAAGTGTCTATTCTGATAACCAACGATATTTAAAACCAGAAGAGGAAGAGTCAGAATCAGAATTAGAAGCTTTAGAGCAAGATTCTGATAACATGAAGAACACAAATAATGCCAATCAACCTTGGTTGGATAGGGATTCTTTGGAATTACCTGGTCTATTCCAAAACTTACCTAAGCACCTAGAAAAATTTCTTCCAAAATATGATCCTAAATCATTTGGTCTTCTTGACGATCACATAAAAAAATTATCCTCGCTATAAGATTGATAAATGTCCAACATGAAGATGTTTTTTGTCGTCTATTCCCTTACACTTTTGAGAACTAATCTTCCACATCATATTTTAATTTACCTGTCAGATCCATTACCAATTGCACTAAATTCCAAAAAGTCATTTTGGATAAATTTGGAGAAGAAACCACCACTAATGAATTGATGGCTGAATTATTCGCCTCATGTATGGGACCTAATGAGAAGGTCAAAGAATTCAACCAATGTTTTACCACAATATTGAACAAGTTTCAACAAGGAAGAACCCTTTCTCAATAATTATATATTGAGGTTTATCCCAATGCTCTACCTGAGACAATCTATGTGTTTGTTAAGAGAGATGGTAGAAACACTCTGGCTGCATATTTCGAAGAATAAAAATATGTATAATTTGAAACGAAAGGTTGCAAATAAATTAAGACTACCTTAGGAAGGAAGGAGGTAACACAACCCAAAAGAGTCCTTCTTTTGTCAAATATTCAAAATAAACAGTCCCCTAAAACTGGTGAAGAGGATGCAACTGATATGGAGAGTTTACAAAGAATTATCAAACAAATTTCCAACGAAATAATTGACATGAAGAGGAATGTAGAAGAGGGAACATCCACCCAAATACCTTTCATACCTTTCTTTAGGAGACCTACTCCTCCCAAGGCCATTGAATCTCCTCTAGCTAACTTGAACATTGATTTGGGAGCTGCAACCTTGTATAAATTTTGCAACTACCACGAAGCCAACCACTATGAGAAGACCTTCCCATAATGTATAGAGGCTATAAATTTTATGGCACATAGGTTTCTATATGGGTGTTCTCAAAACTACCAAGCCAATGACCAAACACAAGATGCTATAGATCAAGAATCATCTGAGCACCTCGGGTAAACAACCATGGTCTTATGGAACATGATGCATGGAGTGAACATAGCAGAAGAAGATGATGTGATATATGTCCAGATGAGGAGTAAAGTCCCTATGTCCAGCCCCAACCCATTGTATCTTAGGCACCTAAGAAACCATGGGTACCTGGAACTGATGTTAGACCTACTCCTGCATTTTCCACCTTGCCTAAGTTTGTAGGTCAGGAGGTCGAGCATATGGAATACAATGTGGTTGAAGATTTAAAAAAAAATACAACAAACATTTCAGTAATGGATCTCTGTAAAATTTCTCAATAGAAGACTCTTTTGCTTAAATATTTGAAGGAGGAAAAATCACAAAGTTCGATCCCTTCCCAAACCATAAACAAAATTTATTCTGGTGACTTTCAAAATACAATAGTAAATGCAACTTTGACGGGGAATAAATCCAAGTTATTAACACCTCCTTTATTGCTAACTTTCAAAATTTTCAACCACAATGTTCATAACTATTTGGTTGAATCTAGAGCATCCTCAAATGTCATGCCTTGCTCTGTCTACAAAAAATTGAATGCTATTCCCACTAAATGTTCCACTCATATCATTCAATTATATAGATAGTAAGTGACGTTTATTGGAGAACTAAAATATGTTCTGATTAGAGTCACTTCGAACCCAAAAATACATCAATTCTTGACATTGTTGTGTAGACATTCCTAAATCTTATGGTCTACTGCTCAATAGAGATTGGTCACAAAAATTGCAAGGGTATTTTTCCTTGTATCGGTCTCACTTGTGGTTACCTTAGAATGCATAACCTAACAAAATTATGATTGACAGAGAAAAGTATATGAAACATAATATGACCGATTTGGAAGCAACAAATGAACCCTCATCATTTGAATATTCCATCTTAGGAAATTACTCACTTGATTCTGACTTCAATAATTTCATAGCCCTAGTATCCAAAATACCAATCACACAAAAGTCAGAATTGTGTTTGCAAGAGGATGAAATTTTCTCATAAATATGAAATAGCCCCTTATGTATAGATTGTAAACAACACTTGAGAAAATGTTATGAACCAATACCTTGAGAATGATAAAAAATCTATGAATAACAGTTTACTTCAAGGGGGAAACTCCTTTTACAATATATTCAATGTAGAAGATGATATAAGATGATCCTAAGACTAGGTCTCCTTGGTATATATATATATGAGACAAATCGTACAATTATAATGAAAGGGTACAATGAAGGGTTCTAGCCTACCTACTAATATAACACTAGAAATGTAGTAATTCAATATATATGGCTTAATAAGGGGTTTTATACTTAACATGGGATTTGTCTATGATCCAAAAATGGAATGAATTAATAACAAATTGACATTAACAAGATGCTCATGAATGATTCAAGAGTTCAACCATCATAGACCATGCTGCAAATAAGAGAAGATAACAACAATAAGAAAGAGAAATATACAACAAGAACTTGTTAACGGAGTTCACCAATGTGTGGCTACGTCTTCGGGCCCGCTTCCAAGTGGAGGACCTCTTTATTGATATTTAAATGCTCAAGTTCTCTTTACAATGGCTCCTTGCTGTTACAAACAGGCTTCTGATCTGTTGTACAAGACCTCTTTGTGCATATGCACACATGCTTCAACAATCTCCTCTCAAAACATAAGAAATGTGCCATAAACTCAAACTCCTCTTTACATTCCCTGCATACAAAGTACCATATCAAGTTCAATAAGCCTGGTTTATATAGTTTTTAGTCTTAGTTGGAGAAGCCCAACTTCCCACAAAGATATGACCTCTTTTTGGGATCAAATCCCCTCCAAATGGCCAAGAAATCTCCAAAAACACCCAATCTGGGCCAAAACTATAGTAAAAAAGCCACTTTGTAACAAAAAATTAAAACTAGCCCCTCAGGCCTGGGTGCGCACTCCTAATACATTGTCACATGGCTTAATATGGCCAAGCGCCAACCCCCTAGGGGCTGCGTGCTGGCCCTTTCACCACAATATTTGGTTGTATGGTGCAACTGATAGGACCGTGGGCCTGAAYGGTGCTCCCAACCCTTGGTCACCGCCCTGAGTCACATGCAACACTACCCGCCGGTGGTTAAGCCCTCTCCACTAGCCCCCGCGTCCGTCACCRAATATGTGGAATGGAGCATCATGTATAAACCTGTGGTTAGGTGGAGCAATAAACCTACGTGATGGGGCTAAGCCCCAGCCCCCTTTCTGCCAATGCCTATTACAAAGCACTTTAAATATTAAAATGTGGACTTGCTATAATAAGTCCCATGGTGGCGCRTTTGTATCCGACCTATCCAAAGCAKTTTCCCTAACCAAAGGTCATGCAGTTGAATCCCCTGGAGTGAAACATCCCTTTTACCATGCCAATGAATGATGGGGTGCCACGTGGCAGCCCACGTCTAGGCCACGTGGCACCGTTTAACTTTCCCACAATTGCACCACTTGTCAAAACCCAATTGGACCACGTCTTCCATATTCCTAGTTAGCATGATGTTGCTCTACCACATGTCTCAATGCCACGTCAGCGTGACATCATGCTGACGTCAACATTGACTTTTTGCCTGTTGACATGTTGACTTTTTACTTGTTTGGGAAAACAATTAGAGTGCGATAACTATCGCATACAGTGTCTGTTTGAGGAAGTAAATATATGTCTGGAATCAGTGTGACAATCCAGACACAATGGATTTGGTTTCATCCAATTCCGAGAACTTTCATTTTTGAGCATTTTATGTATCTAAGGAGCCTCCTGGATTATACCTCCCCACTTGGAAGCTTTTGGACCACCAAAATTATGGTATTAGTTGGTAAATAAGTGAGGATACTATGCCCTCACTTTTCCAGTCTCTATACACTTGGTCTGAATTAGATTTGTGCCCTTCAATCCCACTCAAAGATACTCAACATTGCCCCTACGAGAATTACAAACTCTTTTGTCCAAAATGGTGTCTTCCTGCAACTCATTCATATACTCAGGAGAAAAATATTCTATGGTAGGAATTTGAACATTCTCTCCTTGATCCTAGATCATAGGAGGCTCATACAATATCAAGTTTTCCACATTTACAAATGAATAAATTTGCATATATGGAGGCAAATCTAACCGGAAAGAATTAGTACCGATCTTGTCTAAAATTTTGAAAGGACCATAACGAATTGATTTTAGATTTTTACCTTCTCCTTGCATCCTTTCCTTGCTGATGTATAACCAAACTTGATCTCCTACTTTGAACTGATGATCAACTCGATGCATATCATGCCTTGCCTTTTACTTGGCTTGGCTTTTCTCCAACTATTCCTATATCGCTTGATGAATCAATTGGATCCGTTCAATGAACTTTGTAGTCCTGTCCACATCACTGTGTCCTTCTGATGCAATGTCTTTCCCAAAGACAAAATCCAAAGGAGATTTTGGAAAGTACCCCAAACATGTTTCAAATGGATATCTCTGAGTGGAAGAATGCTTGGCTCGATTATACGCATGTTTCGCATAACACAAATGTTCATCCCAAAGCTTAGTATGTTTGTTGCAATATGCCCGAAGTAGATGCACTACTGTTCTATTCACCACTTATGTCTACCTGTCCATCTGTGGAGGAAATGATGTGCTCTTCTTTAGTCTGGTGTCCATAAATTCCCACAAGCTTGACCAAAATTTCCCCATGAACCTGGAGTCTTGATCAGATACAATAGAAGTAGGTAACCCAAAATGAACCCATACACTTTCAAAGAACATTTGAGTTGTTTGTTCAGATGTGACTTGCTTTTTACAAGGAATTAGAACACAAATCTTGCTGAACTTATCCACAACTACATACAAGTAATCATGACATTTTCTAAACATAGGCAACCCCCCCACAAAATCCATAGATACACTTTACCATGGTCTAGAAGGAATAGGAAGTGGAGTGTAAAATCCTAGATTTTTGCTACTTGGTTTGCTTATTGCACACATAGTACATCCTTTTACATACTTAAACACATTTTCATGCATTCGAGGCCGATAAAAAAATCTTTGTAACCGAGCAACTGTTTTTTCTACACAAAAATTTCCCACTATAAGAGAAGTATGTGCCTCCCTGATTACATGGACTCTTTCACTTTCTGGAATACATAATTTTCCCAAATGATACAAAAGTTTGTCTTTAATATGATAATTCAATTCTTCTACTCTTTTACCATGACTTAAAGTTGCATAGACTTCCTTAAAATCTTTGTCCTCATCATATTGTTCAATGTAACTTTAATGAGTAATTGAATTGTKCTTAAGGATTGTAGCAATCGTACTAGGAGGCCTTGATAACATATCAACAACTTTATTATGAATGCCCTTTTTATATATGATGACCAAATGAAATTGYTGCAAAAGCCCCATCCATCTAAAATGCCTTGATTGTTGTAGCTTAGTTTGTGATTGTAGATATTGTAGTGGTTGATGATCAATATGTGTTATTGTTTTTTTGCCCATTAAGTAATGTTTCCACTTTTTAACACTTTGTACTAAAGCATACAATTCTTTATCATAGGTTGCATAGTTAATTACTGGTGTAGTGAAGGTCTCAAAATGATAGCATATGGGCTTTATGTGCTGCATCGACATTGCCCCCATGGCATAGTCACTTGCATCGGTTTCAATTTCAAAATACTGTTGGATATCTAGCAATTCTAGAACATGAGCTATACTAATATTTACTTTCAAAGTATCGAAAGCCTTTTGTTGGCTTCCTCCCCACTGGAATCCCCTTTTCACACTTGTCAATGCATGTAAAGGTGCTACAATTAGAGAGAAGTTTGCAATAAACTTCCTCCAATACTRTGTTTCCCCCATGAAGCTTCTTACTTCAGTTACATTTGTAGGCTCTGGCCAATTTACAATGACCTCAACTTTAGAGGGATCAATCTTAAGCTCTCCACCCCCTACAATGTAACCCAAATATACAAGAGATGTTTTGCCAAATTCACATTTTGACAACTTTACAACAATTTTCTCTCTCTGCAACACTGAAAGTATCTGCCTAACATGTTGGACATGTTCTTCCCTAGTCCTACTGAAAATAAGAATATCATCTAAGTAGACTATTACAAACTCATCAATGAATGACCTGAATACATCGTTCATTACCCGCATAAAAGTAGTAGGTGCATTAGTAAGCCCAAATGGAATCACTAACCATTCAAATAATCCTTGTTTTGTTTTAAAAGAAATTTTCCATATATCATGTTCAACAACTCTGATTTGATGATAACCACTCCTTAACTCTAACTTAGTAAAATAAACCGCATGTTTCAATTGATCTAATAAATCATCAATGCGAGGCAAAGGGTAACGATTTTTTACCATGATCTTGTTCAAGGCTCGAAAATTCACGCACATGCGCCATGTGCCATATTTCTTTGGCACCAGGATGATAGGTGACCCACATGGAGAAGCACTTGGTCTGATGACCCCTTGTTCAACCAGCTCTTGTACCTATTTCTTTATCTCTGCATTTTCCAAAACTGATAACCTGTACATTCCAATGTTAGGAAGAGGAACATCCTGCTGCAACTGTATCTCATGTTCAACTTGTCTCTTTGGAGGTAATCCTTTCGGGACTTGAAATATCTCATCATAGTCAGAAACAATTCTAACTAAGTCATCTTTCAACTTTGTATCACAATCTTTGAAAGTATCAATTCCGACAATGTCTTTAGCTTTTACAACCATTAGTAAATATCTCTTATTGACATTTACAATTCTCTTCATTTTCCCTGTTTTGATTAGTGATAGATTCAATTTATTTTGATGGGCCCTTACAACATATTCTTTTCCATCTTTAGTTAATTGATACTTATTTTCTTCACGATAAAATATTTCCTTTCTATCATACAAATATGGACTCCCAAGTACAATACCACATATATATAGTGGAACCACATCTAACTCAACCTCATCTATAAATTGTGAATTGATTGCAAACTTTAGGACACATTGTCTATTCACTTGCAACTGATTATCATTATGAATCCATCCTAAAGGATATGGTTTCTTATGAGGTTTAGTGATTAATCCCAACTTTTTAACAATTGTCTCTGATATCAAATTTACCTGTGAGCCACTATCAAATAGAATATCAATTTTGTATGTTTGGAAATTACTCTTGTGTGAAAAACTTATGTTCGTTTGACCTCATCAACTTTTAAAGAATGAACTGAACAACTTGTACTAGCTTCAGAATTTTTACCTTTGATTCCCATGACTGTGACCTTGGTTTCATCTCCTGAATCAGACCCCAAATCTGTTTGAGTTGTTGCAGTCATCTTTGGCTTCCCTTTATTTCCGAACTTTGTCAGTTTCAATTCTGGGTGAAGGATCCAACAACAATCCTCACTATGGCCTTCTTTCTTACAATGAGTGCATGTAGGTTTTTCCTTCTTCACTGTATTAGTTTTCTTCCCTTTGAACTTCTCTTTACCCTTGCCTTTGAATTTTCCTTCAGTAGGTTTAAATGGTTTTACAAAATCAACATTTACATTCTTGCCTCTAGATTCAAGATGAGTCGCTTGCACACACACCTCATATAAACTAGTTGGATTAAACATAAGAATGGTATGTCATAAATAACTATGAAAACCACCTATATACTTAAGCAATGTCTCTTGATTATCCAATGGTATTCCCAACAATAAAGCTCTTTTTCGAAACTCCAGTGTATAACTTTGAATAGTTTTTCCTTTTAACTGTCTAAAGTTCTACCATGACATAATAGCTTGTTGCATGTAAGCTAGAGGATACAACTTCTTTCGTAAAGAA
>JASDQU010241221.1:47690-64734 GCA_032191745.1 Picea mariana
CTCCGATGGAGCCTCCAGGCTACCACACGTCCACACGAATAAATGGTCCAGATCCTTGCTTGGTTTTAACGGCTGCGATTAAATCGTGAAATCGCATATCGCGATTTCAGGGTTTTCAATGTTAAGTGTTCTTTGCACTTTGAACTCGCGATCCCTGATTCTCCGATGAATGAAATCAACGGTCTAGATCTCATTCTTGATTTAACGGTCGCGATCATATCACAAAATCGCATATCGCGATTTCGGGGTTTTCGTTGTCAAGTGTTCTTTTCACTTTGAAATCGCGATCCCCGATTCTCCGATGAATTTATCTCTCTCGCAGCTTCTACAGATCTGACGGTCCTGGTTCTTTCGAGAAAGTTTGGATGGGATCCAACGGTCACTGACTCTTCTTCCTTTTTCCTCTGTAAGCTCTTGCTGCGCGCGTTTTCTTCAAGGCTGTTCCTCCTGAGCTTTTACTTCCAAATCCCCACGGGGTTTTATCCTTCTTATCCTACTGTCTCTACTGTTTCCATTAATGACAACAACCATCACTGCATTCTATCCACTGAATTTGCCAACAACAAAAACCAACCTAAAACTCGCTGATCCTCAATCGACTGCCTCGATCTCCTAGAATCTCCAAATCTCCTCTACAATCACTTGTCCACTCAATAAGACAGCAGGTACAAATGAGGTGGCATTTTGGGCCCTACAACTATATATAGTCCATTTTGCCAAACTTCCAGACTCAATTCCGGAAGCTCTGAGCATCCGTTTTTCGATCCGTCTTCAGCCACGGGATCAAGACCCCATCACCTACACCATTCCATTCCCTAGGTCACTTTCCATCCTCATCCCTCGGGGGGCATTTTTTTGATATTACGCTCAGGTGCGCATGCTTACATTATTAAATAACTGCTATATGATCTTTCTCTTCAGATATTGTTCACGTCGGGTATTTGATTTTCATGTGTGTAGGTACCTGATCATTACACCTCAACAATATCCTTTCAGGTATATTATCGACACTGGCATGTAGTCATTCCCTCTGAATATCAAAATGCATCTCCCAGTGACACCCTCTGATCTTTGCCTCTAGGATCCCTATATCTGGCTCTGCAGTACTATCACCTCCACTACATTTTGGTACTGTCACCTGGTAGCACTCTCCCCCACATGAGTTGTCCCATTCATAGTCCCCCTTGACACTTTGACACTCATGCTGTTTTCACCCTTTAGGGATGGGAGTCCCGAAAGTTTTACGCATCGTCGAGAATCGGCCACATACTCCTTCTCCTCATTTTTCTAGCCTACCCAATGGACTCCCAGGTTACTTTAGCATGGTTCTATTTTGACTGCACCCTCGTAGTATCATTAACCATCCATTTCATCCATCGTCAATTTTCCCATCTGTAGATTGTCCTCCATACATTTCCCTAATACAGAAACCCACCTATGGGGACCTAACGCTCCACTTGTTTTCCAAGAAACTTGTGCCATCATTAGGCCAATCCATCTTACACTGGGGCACCCATTTCTGTATCTGCATAGTTATCCCAACTTATTTTTTATTCTTTTGGTAACTATACAAGCCCTCTTTCCCGCATTTACATAGCTTTCTGTTGTCTCCTTTAGTGACCTTTCTTTTCCTGGCAAAGAAACCCTTGTTTCCCTTGGTTGGGTAATTTTTCACTTCCTGACATCAATGACCTTATCCATAAACCCCAAGTATCCTACAGCCCATACACCTTTTGATCTCTATGTTTATCCATTTTGTCACGCCTCTGGCACAATTTACCCTCCTCTAGCTGTCCCCCTGACACTAGATTCAGTTTCATGGTTGCTGCCACTTTACATCTCTCCCCAACCAAAGGCAATATTGAGTCTCACTACTCCTGGACTTCGTCCATTTTACTCATCAGTTCCTGATTTTTTCCAAGTGGATTTCATGAAGCCCTCCTCTTCCCGAAGTCATGTCTCGCTTTCTATTGACATCAACACAGTTTCCAGTGGGGCAACAATATATCGACTCTCGTTACCTTTACAATGAGGAGTCTCAGATGACATAGAGAGAACCATCATTGCTCTTTGATTTCATTGACCCCCACCACATTCGACTTTAACACTTTCTCATGTTATTGTGGGTCTTACTTTGCGACTAGTGCAATTATTTTTATATTTGCCAAAGGCTTATGAACATTGTTAGGCCATCTATGCCTGTGAATCCTTGACACTTCCTCTAAGCATCATCGCCTCTTTTCAGAGTTTATTCACCATCATAATTTTCCTCTACTATTATACACATGCCACTGAGGGTGCTGCAGTCATCTACACCAACACACAGCTTCAGTTACTGTATTACACATTTTTGAGTTACATAACACGAGAATGGGGCATGCCCACCTCGTTTGTACACAATTTATTTTTACACCTTGCGAAAGGTTGGGTCCTACAGGTTCCCCTCTCTCTCCAATAGGTCGCTCTTGATACTCTCATTATCGGTCTTTCTTACAATGGTACTCTCAGTAGAAGAAACATTGATGAATTTCATCTATATGTATGCTCCTAAACTCATCCATCAGGAGGCATCTGTTATCAATGAAATTTCATCCGCAAATGGTTATAGAAATTAAACATCTTCAAACATATATTAGTTCACCCATGGACCAAAAATGCATTTCCAACAGGTCCAAAACTATACAACCAGTAATAAAATCAGCATGCGCTAAGACTACATAGGAAGTGCACACATATGCGCCATCCAGAAGCACAAGAAAAGTTCACATGCGCATGAGGCGTGACTATGGATGAAAAAAATGTGCACCCCTTAGAACGACGCATTTATGATGTTGGTCAGCCTCCCACCCACTTTTGGTTCATCTTCCAAGTCGATTTGACATCCAAATTTCAGCTGAATCTGGCTGGGTGGTTTTTCAAAGACCTAAGGGTGCCCTAAATGGCCCCTTGTTCACACTAAAGGATGGTTGAATAATGCCTCAAAGCTATGCTATAAAAGGAGGCCATGGGTGCACTACATTTTCAAGGAATTCATTCGTATTGTTATGTTGCCTATATTCTCTTGGAGGATCCTCTTTCCTTGTCAGGAGCATACAAGCATCATTTCATTTGAGCTATTCAAATCACCTCTTGAGTGAATGAGCTTGTGATTCTTTCACCATTTCTTTCAAGTTTTCTAGTTGTAAGAAGAGATCAATCTTGGGGGTTCAAGAGCCCTCCCTTGGAGGAAGAGGGGACCCAAAGTCTCCCTTTCTCTTTGGTGTTTTCTTTCCACTAATACAATCATTTCCATTGGTCGCATGAGTCTTGTTTATTTCTTGTTCTAATGTCCTTATGCACTCTAGTTTAATTTCTTTTATGGTTCTTAGCTTAGTCTTTTGTTTATATCACATGCTTGATGTTTCTAACTCTTGCATTCACTACTATCTTGCCTAGCTAACCCAACTGGGCTTGTAAGCACCTCTTTTTTGCCCAATTAGGTGACAAAAAAGGTGCAACAATGCTCTTTCTCGAAAATATGAAGATGAAGGGTCCCTTTWTCCACTCTCCTTSATTGTACTAGATTGGCTCCAAGATGTGCTCCAAGAATGGCTACATAATCCTAAAATATCGCGTATGATCMAACAATTGAAATCCAACTCTCTGGTTTCCACAGGGTACTCTTGTCACAACGATGAACTTTGCTACAAAGGTTGTTTGTATTTAAGTAAAGAGTCACAACTTAAATCCAAGGTGCTTTCTAAGCTTCACATTACTCCCACAGCTYGGAATTTAGGGTTTACCAAAACCTATGACTGGGTCAAAAATTCTTTTTTTTGGGATGGTATGAAAAAAGGGCRTTCTCACTTTTGTAGCAGAATGTGATGTTTGCCAATGCAATAAAGTTGAAACCATCAAACCTCCTGGCACACTCCAACTGCTTCSAATTCCATCCACAATTTGTAGGGACATCTCTATGGATTTTATTGTGGGATTACCTAAATAAAGAAATAAGTCTGTCATCATGGTGGTTGTGGATCGTCTTTCCAGGTATGCTCATTTCTTTTCTCTTCAACACCCATTTACCGCATCAACTGTGGCTCAAATTTTCATGGATCATATCTTCAAGCTTCATGGAATGCCTCATTCTATTGTTTCTGATCCAACTTTTACCAACAATTTTTGGCAAGAACTGTTCAGACTCCAGGGAACCTAATTGCATCTTAGCATTGCTTATCATCCCCAGATTGATGGTCAAAATGAAGTCATCAATAACTGTTTGGAGACTTATTTGAGGTGTTTTTCCTCTGAAAGGAAAAATCAATGGGCTCAATGGCTACCATTAGCTCAATGGTGGTACAACACTTCTTACCATACAACTACTTACATGACTCCTTTTGAAGTAGTATATGGCCAAAATCCACCTTTAGTTCTCACCTACATGCCAGGTGTATCAAAGGTCGATTCGATTGACCAAACACTTACAGTTTGCGAGGATATTCTCCATACCATCAAAGAGAATTTGGTCATGGCTCAGAATTGCATGAAGCAACAAGCTGATCAAGGTCGCTCAGAATGACAATTTGTTGAAGGAGACCAGGTATTTCTTCAGCTGCAACCTTATAAGAAAACTTCACTCAAGGCTGAACATTGTCAGAAACTGGCACCCAAATTTTATGGTCCTTATACAGTTCTCAAGCACGTTAGATAGGTGGCCTATCAATTAGTTGTATCCAATCATTCTAAGATCCATCCTGTTTTTCATGTCTCCTATTTAAAGAAGGTGATTCGAACTAAGTGTCAAACTCAAACCAACCTTTCCGATTTGGATGAAGAAGGATCCATCTGGTTGCAACCACAAGTAGTTTTGGACCAATGAGAATGTCGTCTTCCTCAATGTACCATGAAGGAAGTGTTAGTTCAGTGGAAAGATACAACTCCAGTAGATGCCACCTAGGAGCCTGTTAACATTCTGCATCATTTTCCTCATCTCAAGCCTTGAGGACAAGGATGATTCTGAGGGGGAGGGCATGTTAGGGAACTAACATACCTAACCCCTCAAGTGGGTAGAATAATATATTTCCATGTAATAAAGGTCAATATTAATAAGTCCTAGCAATAAGGAGGAATAAGTCAAATGTAAGAAGACCTAATAGAAACTTCTGCTTCTAGAAGGATCTTCCTCTAGATCATTATTTTGGATATATATATTTAGTATAAATAGGAATAGAGGGTATGAGAAGTTTTGTCTTGGATATTATTGTAATAGAGCTATGCTTTGTTGGAGGTTGCCCCCTTGAAGAGGCAAGTGAACATTTCTCTCAGTAATCAAAGTGCTCTTTCTGGTGTTATTCTGGCATTATTCTAGTATTATTGTGGTATCGTTCTGGTTATATCATTGTTTCTCTGCCATTTCTAGCTAATTATTTATGTTTTGCATACTGATTTATATTTGGAATACTACAAACTGATCCACCACTTTTGACATAGAATCCAAATATAAATGCATGAAATCATTGGTAAAGAATGTCTATCTCATCTAGTTATGAAGGCATAGGTGTTGAGATGCATAAGAGAGTCATTCAATGTACTATATTATGGGAAATTGTTCTTTCATTCTCACCATCATTCCCACAATGATCCTACCCTGATATGCAAGTATTTCCTGGAGAAGGAGGATGCATTCTCCCCATTAGAACTTTTATTCCAAATCGGAACTTGTCTAGAAACCAAAATATGAAGAATAATTGTAGGTTTGGGATGAGAAATGGATGGTTGTAAAAGATCACAGAGACTAGGTCATTAGGAGATATCTTTGCTTCCTTGTAATCTATGTTCATTAGTTTCTTGAGAGGCCAAGATTTACTCTCATATGTTATCCCTAGAATGAAATCAATGTAATGGAATTTTTTTTCCCACACTGAAGAGCATTGGAAGGGAAGAAGATCCACAAGGGATTGCTAAGCAAAGAAAGGGAATATCTTCATTGTTCTTTTTAGGTCAGTGGAAGAGAGTGACCTCATTGTTTGATGAATGAAGGAGTTTTTTGAAGTGCTCTGTATTCAAAAGATCCATTTAGCCATGAGATTTGATGGGTTGGGTTGAAAGAATTGTGTGTCAATAGCTTGGTTCTTTCACCTTGGTGACCTCATAACCCATATTGGGGATGAAATTCTCATTGGATGTTTACATTTGGGTGGAAATTTCTTGTATACCATGATTTTATTGAACTATATTTGGTTGAAAGATAAGTGTTTTATCTCTACTTATAAATTTATAATAGAATTCTATTTTCTATTATGTAAATATATGGAATGTGTATGTTGTGTGTGAGAATATAGATTAATGATAGAATATGTATTTTTTGACCATGATTTCTCTTAATCTGTGTTAATTCTCCATTTCATTTCATTATTATACTCATGCTTTCATTTCCACAAGTTTTCTAGTCTATTTTAGGAAATCATAGCTTGCTTTAATTGTGATAAATCAGTTCAGTGATGAGCCAAAATTGTTATTGTCTTGGGTTGTCGACCATATGTGAACCCATCCCTAAAACAAGTGATTAGAATTACATAACGAATATCTATAAAGACTTGAAACCAATTATTTTATTTCCATGTCTAACCATGTTCACAAGGCGTTCCTTCAACATGGATATTTCCACAATTGGAAAATTTTGAGTAGTAATGGCATGGCCCATGCAACACTGATGAAATTAAGGATATTATTGTGATTTCATTGATAATTAGATTATTGACATTTTTAATTTTAGTGAAAAATAATTAGTATGCTCTCATCACTTGAACATTGTTGCATGACCTAAGACATTAAAGCATGGAATATAAAGATTTGGGTAAACATGACTAGGGAATGTATACAAAATTCTCTCACATAATCATTATATGACCCATTTATTTTATTCATTTTAATATGAAATACTATATATTGAAAAAAATCATAATAAACTTACATTATTAGGAAAAATCAACATAAGTTGGAGAACATGATTTAGATGGGACACCATATATGCATTGCTCTTCCAACTTGAAGTTGTACCTATGGATCGATTGCACATCCTTTCCAAACCTTTATGGTGCGAGCTCGATTTGGAACTATGAGCATTATAAGCAACCTTATAGTGTGAGCTCGATTTGGAACCATGAGCATTATGTCACCTTGCTTAGGGATGGAAGCTATTCATCTTATAGTAAATTGATACTCTTGCATTTAAGAAATTTAAAATTTAAATTTTCAATTTCGTCATTGTCTTTCATTCGCATCCATTAACATCGAATTATATTGATGTATGATGAGATATATTGTCGAAGAGAGGAGTATTCAGTATAAAACCATAAAAAATATGGAAATATAATGTAATTCCTGTGCTATGTGTTTATT
Source organism: Picea mariana (assembly GCA_032191745.1). NCBI lineage: Eukaryota > Viridiplantae > Streptophyta > Pinopsida > Pinales > Pinaceae > Picea > Picea mariana. The sequence goes on from JASDQU010241221.1 coordinate 55,071, forward strand.
GTTTTGCGTGTTGATACATTCTATTTAGGTTAACTATATTATATTTTTTCAACTATGGGAATTGGTAATTTGTAGGATTGTTCTTAGCTAGGATTGAGATCAATCATATTGGCTGCCACTATAACCCAAGAGTATATCCAATATTCTGCAAGCCAAATATACTAAACATTTGTAACTTAGCAAGGGTTGAGGCATCCCAAATCCCATCAGAGTGGATCTCTATCCCAAGAGGCGTTTACCATTCTAGCCTTATCACAATGGGCCAACCTATTGAATTTTAAGGAATTGAACTTGGGTGGGGAGGATAAAAAACATACTACCCAACCACCCAAACCATGAACCCGAGACCACGTTAACCATGTTATTGCAAAAAAATCACAAAACAACAGTGGAATTTGTTAAACATAATATTTACTGAAAAAAACCATGCATACATGCACACATTCTAATATTCTAATACAAGTCTTACTCAATTTGGCTTCTCACTAGACACTACCCTATTGGATATTCAATTAGTTAGTTTAACTTGTGTCAAAGTGTCTGACAACAATCAAACCATAAATACACAATGCACACAAATGGTATTGGTGAATGCAAGTAGTTCACACCACATGTCCTTAACAAAAATCTCATGTCGTGGGAAACGTTTTACCTTTGTCCTCTACCACCTTAACTTATTCTTTGTCCTCAATAATTTTATTAGTGCAAAATGCTAAATTTCCAAAAAATAAGGGTAGGGGTTCATGTAATTAACCATTGTTATTTCATTACAACTACAACTACCTTATCCCTATTTTTTGTTTTTTTCCTCTTATACGCACATATACATATGACATACAATTAGTACAAGCTCTTGGAGTCCCCTACATAGAGCCATTTGTTATGATGTATTTTGAAGTCCCCTTCATAGAACAATTTTTTATGATGTATTGACAATATAAGGAACCACTTAAGCTATTTGAATTTTTCTTGGCTTATTTTTACTTCCACTACCACATATCAACACAAGGTCTCCATTCTTGAAATTCTATCTTTAGATTTATGATTGTGCCAAGCCTTTTATTGTTGTTTCTGGATTTATTGGCAATATAGAACTAAACAATGAGTCCCCTTTAGATGAATTAACTTTAATAACATGTTTTCTCTCAAAGCAACCTCATCCATCCTCAAAGTTGTTATAATTTTTCTTATGGATAAAAAAAAAGTGCCAGGCCTTTTATTGTTGTTTCTAGATTTATTTGCAATATAGAACTAAACAATGAGTCCCCTTTAGATGAATTAACTTGAATAACATGTTTTTTCTCAAATCAACCTCATCCATTCTCAAAGTTGTTATAATTTTTCTTATGGATTAAAAAAAAGTGCCAATGCTTCTTGACCATAAACTAGCTTAAAGAGACAATGTCCAGTTTACAACTTGATGTGCTCATATATACCCATAATATGACTGGAACACTATATTCCCAATCATTTCTATTAATATTGCAAATTTTAGTCAAGAATTTCACTAGTTTCTTGTTAAATGATTCAATTGTCCCATTGGCTTGAGGTGATAGCATAAAATCCTTCAATGTTATACAAGAAGTCTATTCAACAATATCTTGATTATCTTGTTCTCAATGTGAGTCTCCTAATCACTAATAATCAATATGGACATCAACACCATGTAATAATATTTTTATATGTAAATTTGGTTGTTGTCCCATTGGCTTGAGGTGATAGCGTAAACTCTTTCAATGTTATACAATAAGTCTATTCAACAATATCTTGATTATCTTGTTCTCAATGTGAGTCTCCTAATCACTAATAATCAATATGGAGATCAACACCATGTAATAATATTTTTATATGTAAATTTGGTTGTTATTGATGGTGACTAATCTCACACTAGTTCTTCTTGGCCCATTTGGTAAAATAATTTGTGGTAGTGATTATGTATCTTGAACTTTTGCTTTGACTTATCATTGGAAATAATCTAACAAAGTCAATAAATCACATTTTAAAGAGTAATTGGCATTGAATAGACTTCAATGTTATTTCATATTTTTCTAATGGTGTAGTCACTCTTTGGCATTTATCACATCCATTAACAAACCTTCAATGATCCTTATTGTTATAGCATATTTTTCCACCCTCATGGCTTAGATGCATTTATTTGACCATTATCCCCTTCATACAGATCCCTTGCAACTTGGGCCCACTTTGAACTCTGCCCAAAAACCATGCTTATCAATCCACATGCACTTTCTACTCATAGTAGGCTCATGCACATGACCTTTTCCTTCAACAAAGTCATGTGTACCTTCAAAAATGGCTAAAAATATAAAAAGTCACAAAAATTGCATGCTCCAGAGTGGGGTTTATGGGAGAACTAATTTGTAACTCCCTAAAACCTATGGAAAACGGTCTCAACCATCTTGAAATGGTATAAAAAGAGGCCTAACAGAAGGAAAATCTAGCACACAGAGAGAAATCAAGACTATTATAGAGTTATCCTCTTGCCCAAACTAGTTAAATTCAATCATATCCCTGTGGTTTTTATGACCATCATCTCCTAAGAAACCCTTATTTCTTGAGTTTTCTCTCCCATTCTTATTGTGAGCCTAAGACCTCTTGGTTTTCCTGACACTCGCGCGATGAAGAGAATTGGAGTTTGAAGAAATCCTTAGTGAATTGAGGACAAAGGAATATACACAATGGTGATGGACAATGTTGGTCAGGTAAATGTTACATATCATAGTTTACTTTAATAAAATGAAGATCTATCTTCTTTCTCTCCCCAAATTTTGTGTTAATTTCAATAATTTGTTCTCCTTTTAGTGTTGGGATGTGGTTTTGAGTCACTTGATAGAGTTAGTCAAGGTAGTCATTGCATGCTTATTTCTATTTTTGTCGACAAGTGGAATGAGTCCAGCTTTCGAGACTCGTCTCCATTCAACAATGAGAACCAGGTGAGTTCCCTCATAACTAACTGGTAGTTATATAGAAATCATTATAGGCTAATTTAGAAAATTAATTGTAATGTTCTTTGAATTTAGCATTGTTAATGGTCCACCCTAGCCATACTTGGGATAACTCCTTGAGTTATTATCGACATGGTTTGATTTGTTTCTTTTAGGATTAGTTTAGGGTTCTCTATTGAGTTTTTAGTCTATTTTTCCCGTTGTCAGTCTAGCAGATCAGTTTGCAAGGGTTCCATGGGGGTATTAGGAATGATACTAGGAATGGGAGGTTCTTGATAGAAAGGCACTAGGAATGATACGATTGAGCCTGGAAGCATCAGTGGTTTTCAATGTTTCAAAAGAAAAGACAATGAAGGAGTTGATGGATGCATTGACTAAACTATATGAAAAACCCTCGATGTCTAATAAGGTATTTCTAATGAAGAGATTATTTAATATGAATATGTTAGAAGGCGGGTTTGTTATAGATCATTTAAATGAATTTAATACAGTTACTAATCAACTAAGTTTTGTAAAAGTGGACTTTGATGATGAGGTCAGGGAACTTCTAATCCTGTGCTCACTACCAGAAAGATGGAATGGCTTGGTCATGGCTGTAAGTAACTTTGTCTATGGTTCAAACACTCTAAAATTTGATGATGTTGTTGGTGTTATACTTAGCAAGGAAATGTGATGGAAAAGCACAGGTGAAACATCAGGAAATACGTTGACCATGGAGAAAAAAGGAAGATAAAAGGATAGAGGAAAGGGCTCAAGGAACCATGGGAATTATAGGAAGTGAAGATCCAAATAAAGACTGGGAAAGATAGAGTATTGTAATTATGGGAAGAAAGGACATCTGAAGAAAGGATATAGGGCTCCAAAGAAACAAAGAGATGGACAACAAGATAAAAATCAAGAAGAAAATGTAACAGGTGATGTGTTACAATATGCTTTGATTCTTTCTGTAGATAATATTTATGAGTCTTGGGTAGTATATTCAGGGGCTTCATTTCATGTCACACCCCATAGGAAACATTTTCTAGATTATTTTCAAGGTGATTTTGGAAAGGTTCATTTGGGTGATGATGCACCATGCAAAATTGTTGGAATGGGAAAGGTACAAATAAAGAAAGAGAATGGAAACCAATGGTTGTTGAAAGAGGTAAGACATGTTCCAAATCTAAGGAAAAATTAATTTCAACGGGGCAGTTGGAAAGTGAAGGTTGTGTATCCATATTTACAGATAAGGTGTGGAAGGTCACCAAAGGATCACTGGTGATAGCAAAAGGAGAGAAGGTAGGTACTTTGTATTTATGTACTGGTAATATTGATTCTTATATTCCTTTAGCTTCTACAGGAGTTGATACAACACTTTGGCATCATAGGGTTGGACACATGAGTGAGAAGGGGATGCAGATACTTCACAAAAGAAATTTGTTTCCATATCTTAAACAAATTGATTTGGATTTCCGTGAGCATTGTGTTTATGGAAAACAAAAAAGAGTTGGATTTCTCTGAGTCAAAAAAGAAAATAAGAGTGAAAGGTTAGAGAAGTCTTGTGCATACATATGTATGGGGCCCAACTCAGGTATCATCTCTTGGTGGATATCATTATTATGTTACTTTTATTGATGATACAACTATAAAAACTTGGGTTTATTGCATTCGACAAAAAAATGATATTTTTGATACTTTTAAGAAATGGAAATGTTTGGTTGAGAATGAAACATGAAAAAGGTTGAAGTGTCTCAGATAAGACAATGGAGGCGAATATTTCAACAAGGATTTGGATGATTATTGTTCATACCATATGATTCGTAGAGAGAATATAGTTCCGGAAACACCACAAGAAAATGGTGTGTCAGAAAGGATGAACAAGACAATCATGGAGCATGCAAGGAGTATGAGATTGCATGTTGGGTTTCCCTTACAGTTCTGGGACTATGTTGTAGATACTATTGTTTACTTAATAAATAGAGGATTTTCAAGCTCTTTGGATGGTGGAATTCCAGAGGAGGAATGGATGGGTAAAAAGGTAAACTATTTATTTTTGAAGACTTTTGGTTGTGAAGCATTTGTCCATATTGATAAAGAAAATAGAACAAAGCTTGAGGAAAAATCCAAGAAGTGTACCTTTATTGGATACGGTGTTAATGATTTTGGTTATTACTTATGGGATTATGAAAATCACAAAATCATTAGGAGTAGATATATCATATTCAATGAGAAGATCATGTACAAAGATTAGTTGCAAGGAAAGAAACAAGAAAAATAAAAACCATAATACACAGTGCTTGATGAGATCACTGAAAAATAAATTCCAAAGGTACCAGAAAATCAAAATGTACAACAACATGAGCAATAGGTACCTCAAAATCATAAGTGTTGTTAGAATATCTACCAGGTTAAGTAGACCCCCTGCACAATACTCTCCTTCATTGTATTATTTATTGTTGACTGATTTTGGTGAACCATAATGTTATGAAGAGGAAATGTAGATAGACACTAAAAGAAGTGGGAGAAAGGCATGAAAGAGGAAATGGATTCCTTGGAAAATAACCATACTGGGGACTTGGTTCAATTGCCTCTAGGAAAAAGAGAATTGCAGAATAAATGGGCTTACAAGTTGAAGGAAGAAGATGGAGGAAAAAATCGGTACAAGGATAGACTTGTTGTCAAGAGGTTTGCATAAAAGAAAGGTATAGATTTTGATGAAATATTTTCTCCTATTGTTAAGATGAGTTCAATTAGGAATATTTTAAGTCTTGTGGCAGTAGAATATTTATATCTTGAACTGTTATATGTAAATACACATTTTCTCCATGGGGATTTGGAGGAAGAGATTTATATGCAGCAACCACATGGGTATGAGGTCAAATGGAAGAAATATTTGGTATGCGTGTTGAAGAAGAACTTGTATGGCCTAAAGCAAGCTCCAAGGCAGTGGTATTTGAAGTTTGACAGGTTTATGATAGAACAAGGTTATAGTATATGTCATTTTGATCACTGTGTTTATTTTAAAAGGCTAGAAAATGGAAGCTATATTATCTTGCTATTGTATGTAGATGAAATGCTTGTTGCAGGGTATAATATGCAAGATATAAATGTGCTCAAGAAGAAATTATATAATTCATTTGCGATGAAGGATTTGGGTGTTTCAAAGAAACTATTTGGCATGTGAATAACAAGAGACAAGAAAAATTGCAAATTGACATTGTCTCAGGGTGAGTACACAGAGAAGGTGTTAGAGAGGTTTAGAATGAAGAATGAAAAACCAGTTAGTACACATTTGGCTATCCATTTCAAATTAACTAAGGAAATGTTTCCCAAGACATAGGAGGAGATAGATTACATGTCCAAGGTCCCTTATTCATTAGCAGTCGACAGCTTGATGCATGCGATGGTTTGCACAAGACCAGATATTGCACATGTAGTGGGAGTTGTAAGCAGGTATATGAACAATCCATGTAAAGAACATTAGAGGGCAGTAAAGTGGATTGTCAGGTATTTGAGAGGTACTTCTACTCATGCATTTTGTTTTGGAGGTTCAGACACTGTTCTATAGGGATATGTTGATTCATATATGGCAGGTGATAAAGATAGCAGGAGGAGCACCAAAGGGTATGTTTTTACTGTAGGTGGAACGAAAGTAAGTTGGATTTAAAAACTACAAAAGGTTTTTGCACTTTCAACAACATAAACATAGTATGTTGCTGCTACAGAGGCTAGTAAAGAAATGATTTGGTTACAGAGGTTTATGGAGGAATTGGGAAAGAAGTAGGAGAATATCATGTTGTACTGTGATAGTGAGAGTGTCATTCATATTGCAAATAACTAAGCCTTCCATTAAAAGACTAATAATATACATTTCAAGTACCATTTCATACAATATTTCTTGGAAGATGGACATTTGAAGTTGGAAAAGTTACATACTAGCTAGAATCTTGCAGACATTTTAACAAAGGGAGTAACCAGGGAGAAATTGAGTTTCTTCTTAGTTTCAGTTAGTCTTCAAGCATGAAGGTGAATATGAGAAATTTTCCAAGTCCAAGGTGGAGTATAGTCTAGCAGGTACATCAATAGTGGAGTTGTTGTGATCAGTCTCTAAGTGGGAGATTGTTGGTTGTGGAGCCTAATTATCTTCCTGATTCATAGGTTTGTTTTAGTCATGCTTGAACCCCATTCCCTAATGGGGGGGTGTCGGGGGACTTCCCCCCAAAAAATGTCGCCCGAGGGGGCGGGGGGCGCCCGATGATAATTTTTGTAGCCCCCACCGGGTGAGGGATTCAGGGGTAGCACCCCTGAAGTGAAATTTTGGGAAAACATTCCTTGTAAAATATTGTAATTTCATTTTCAATCTGGATATCATTATAAGGTCGTAGATCTAACAATAGAAGTTATTTTAGGGTTTTTTCCCTAGAAGGAAACCCTCTTTTATGAGGGAATTGTATTGCGACTATGTGTGATCATGAATATTGTATTCTGAGAGAGGATACCGTGAGAGAAAGAAGAGGAAGTTACACCGAGTGTGTTGTAGGTTTTATCCCTTCATTTTGTTGGATAATAATAAGGAAGGACCTGACAATTTCTTTGGTGGATGTAGCCCACACTAGGTGAACCACGTATATCTGTGTCTGTATTTTATTGCGTATATTTTGTGTTTTATTTCCGCATTTGTTTTGTTTTATTGCTCCGCGATCATGTTTTTCTAACATAATGATCTCCACACCTTTTGRACAATAATATTTTCTTTTATCTCTTCTCCCAATGCTCTGTTTGAATTGACTATTTCATCCACTCTTTGAAAATATTCTGCAATGTTTTCTTCCTCTTTCATCTTCAGACTCTCAAAATTCCCTCTCTATGTTTGAAGTTTAGCTTGCTTGACCTTTCCATMTCCTTCATAGATGAGCTTCAGTTTATCCCAAATTTTCTTTGTTGATTTACAGTGCATCACTTTTACAAATATTGGATTTGGTAATCCTCCAAGAATAACATTAACAACTCTTGAATTTTCATTGCAGAGTTTCTTTACAACAATACCAGTAGGTGGAGTAGATGGAGCAGTGTAACCATTTTCAATGAATTTCCAGACATCATTCCAAGGGCCATCAAATATCTTTTCATTCTTATACTCCAGAAAGCATAATCATTTCCTTTAAACAGTGGTGCTCTATTGGAGGACATTCCTTCTTGTTGATCCATTTGATCTCTTTAGAATCTACCTTCCAGTGGTTAAACTTTGGGGGGGGGGGTGAATCAATATTGATTCTTCTTTTAAAATTTTAACAATTATTAATTAACAAATTAATTAATCATAACAATTGATCAACAAGAATGTACTGAATACATAAATTTAAATATAACAATAACAAGTACAAGTTACAATTTTGTGAGATACACCAATCTCTATTCTTCTGAGCACCAAATCAAGGAGACACCAATCCCCTAGTTTTAGAGAACCAACTCCCTTATTTTGGAGCACCAACACCCTTGTGAAACAAGCTTTAACCTGCACAAGACTGCAATCCTCTCGAGCTCCTCCCCACCACCATCACTATGTTATCTCTCTGTAAATTTTGTCTACCTAATAGACAAATGACAGAGGTAACTATTTCAACCTACTTTAGAGATGAAGCACTAGATTTTTCAACTCAAAGAGGGATCTCTCGTGTCACTTGATATTTATTTGGAAATCGGTGGCTAGATTTGTTTTTTTGGGGGGGTTTTAATAAAGTTGTTGGCAAGGAAGGGGAGGAGCACTCAGGGCGATGGAGTCAAAATTCTGAAAGTGAATGAAAACAATGATCAACTAGTATAACTCTCCATAGGATAAAGGCTAAATGAGGCAATGAATCTGAGTTATTATTAAATTTAAGTAAAGCATAGGAAGATAGAGAAAACTAATAACTGCATTAGAGCAATACTAAAATGAATTCTGGATTAGTTAAGAAGAAAATTACACAGTTTAAATTGCTTAAGCCAAGAACATCATAAGATGAATTATGGGCCTTTAACTCTCCAATTAAAATAGAAGAAAATGCATATGGAATAAAATAACACAGGAAATACATACAATGAAGGGAGACAAAGCTCATATCACCACCATTAGAATCTTTTCATAGAGATTTCAAAGGCTTATGCATATATATTCAATTCATCTTTAGAAAGTTACAATAGAGGTCAAAACAACCAAAAGGTTCCCTTGCACTTATGCCAACATTAATTCATTCAAAATTCCTAGTACTTATACAGTTTAATTACAATGGCAGAAACTGAAGCGTTTTAGTGTCTAAAACTGACTATAATAATTACAAGCCAACAATTTCGGTAGGTAAACTGATTTACAATGATTTAAACCAAAAACGTTACATAAATTAGGGAAGGATCTCTTGGACTACTTAGATTCCTTTGTACCATTTGTCTCACTCTGATCTCCTGTCGAATTTGCTGGTTTGGTAACACCTAGATGTTACTTACTAGTTCTGGGAAAACTGAATTTCGTCTTGCCCAGCCGCACAATTTCCTTCCATTGTGAGTCAGAAGGAATATCATAGTCCATCATTTCTTTTATCAGAATCTCTAGGTCAATGAAAGTGGCATAAGACATAGTCGACAACCCGATCTTCACCATTTTGAACAGATTCAAAATTTCAAAGTATGCGGCCAAGTGTTCCACTAAAGTGGATCCCTTCAGGTTCTCTTCCTGGTCTTCAAAT
>JASDQU010241222.1:8097-20066 GCA_032191745.1 Picea mariana
TCGCACCCTTCAAGGTATGATCAACTTTGACATTCCTATATTTTAAGGTCGGATAGACGTAGATGTTATAGACAAATGGTTGAATCTGCTAGAACGGTATTTTTATGTCCAAAACTTTTCCAATAGAGAAAAGATTGTATTTGTGCTCCTCAAATCCATCCCCCATGTAAAATATTGGTGGGATATTTTTTGTGCACAAAAGGAAACAAAGGAACCCTCATTATTTATAGTTTCACTCACCTAGGAGTCATTCAGGGATTTTATTAAGGAACATTACTACCATGTTGGAAGTTATGAAGACATGTATACAAGATGGACCACATTGTGGTAGGAAAGGGATAAATTAGTACCAGAGTTCGAAAATGTCTTCCATACCTTGTGCACCAAGCTAGGTATCAAATATTATGAGCAACATCGGGTGCTCAAGTGCCACGACGATCTGCATAGATACATCTATAAATAAATGGATTTTCTAGACATCTCGTCCTTGGGCATGACCTATCGATATGCTGTCAAAATAGAGAAAAATATTAAACAAAATACAAGACAGTTTGGGTCTGGGAACCCCTCACAAAAAAATTAGGGGAAAGGGCATCCCCAAACCACAGAAAAAAGGGAAAAGAAAATATGGAAATCCTAGAGACAACTAGTCTAATAAAAAAACAAATACGGACAATGGAAAGATGAAGAAAAACACCAGGAAGTGGTGTGACTTCCATAAGATCCCCTGACATAACACTGCTGACTGCTTCTCAAAGTATTCATTGGTGGCTAAGTTTAAAGCCTCTAAATTAGGTGTGGGTTCCGACTCTCATTCATAACCAGAAAAGGGGAGACAAATTATTGACATGGAACCTAATGGCACTATTGCTACCACAAAGAGCTAGCTTGGTGAACTTGATGAGCCAGAGGAAGTATATAACCTCTTTCATTCACTGATGTGGGTGAAGGGTACTCCACTGCACTTCATCATTGATAGTGGTAGTCAGAAGAACCTCATCTCAATGGTTGGCCTTGTTAACAACACTGCACCTGCAACCATACACCATCAGATGGATCCTCCAAGGAATTGATATTCGCGTCAGCCAATAATGTCACTTGTCCTATGAAATAAAGCCCTTCAAAGATGAGGTATTGTGTGATATTTCTTCCCTTGAAGTTTGTGATGTTATTTTGGGCCAACCTTATTTATGGAGACGTCATGTTGTGTATGATTCTAGGACTCACAAAGTTATTATTACTTTAGACATGAAATTGTACAAGATACTCGAGGTAGTCCCACCTACTTCCATTTCCTTGATCTCTACCAAGCAATTCAAGAAGGCCATCTCTTAGACCGAGAAGTTTGTCTTATTATTGATTCGTACTCAAAGTGAGTGGAAGGTTGTAGCCACATAAATGGCCTCCACGATCGATCTCTCCATGCAATAGAATAAAGTTGATAATTTCATTGAAGAATACAAAGACATCTTCTCCTCACCCACTGGGGTAGCTCTGCACTTTCAGCTCAATAATTCAATCGATATGACCCCCAAGGCACAACTACCAAATGGGCCAATCTATCACCACTCTTTGTCATAAAACGAGGAGATCAAGCATCAGATCCAAGAATTTCTCCAAAAGGGGCACATTCAACCCAGTTCATCACTATGTGGAATCCCAATCTTGCTTGTGTAGAATAAAGAAAGGACCTTGTGACTCTGCATCGATTATAGGGCCCTAAATAAAATCACAGTCAGGAATTGGTTCTCGATTCCCCGAATCGAAGATATCCTTGACCAGCTCAAGGGGAAAAAATAATTTGGCAAGATTTATCTGAAGTATGGCTATCATCAGGTCCCAATAGAGAAGACAAATATATGGAAAACTACCTTCAAGTCCAAATAAGGTCCGTTTGAATGGTTGGTCATGCCCTTTGGTTTGACAAATTCCCCAACAAAATTCATGAGGATGATGGATGATATCTTGCATCCATTCACTAATTATTTTGTGGTGGTTTATCTGGATGATGTCCTCATCTACAACAAGACTTAGGTGGAACACTTGCAGAATATTCAGAAGGTCCTACACATTCTGCAACACCACACACTATATGAAAATTTAGAAAAGCGCTTCTTCATCATGGACAGGGTCTAGTATTTAGGATAAATTGTTGATAAGCATGGGGTGCATGTAGATTTATCCAAGATCCAGGTCATTTGTTACTAGCCAGCCCCAACCACACTCACTGAGCTTCGAATCGTTTTAGGCATTGAAAATTTCTATCATAGGTTCATGTTGGAATTCTCCCATACTGCATGGGCCCTCATCCAAGTAACCGGGGGTGGTGGTAAGGAAAAGTTTGTGTGGGGTCTATCACACCAACAAGTGTTCAATGCTTTGAAGCAGTTATTCTACTTAGCCCCAATTCTCTCATTACTTGACCTGCAACAACCCTTTGATATCGAGATAGATGCTTCAGACTATGTTGTGGGTGCAATTATAACTCAGCATGGACACCCCATGACCTATCATAGTGAGACACTATCATATGTCATCCAAAAGTACCCTAATTATGACAAATAAATTTACTCCATTTTGCAATCCTGTCACTAGTGGAGGCATTACATTCTTTGGGAAGGAAAGAGTCATCCACACCAATCATAAGCCACTGTAGTTCATGTAGACACAAGGAAAATTGAAAAATGACTTCCATCAAAAGTGGTCCACATACTTGCAACAGTTCCATCTCAACAACAAGTATAATATAGGAAGAATCAATTGTGTCGTTGATTTCCTCAGCCACCCTTCAGTTGCAGCACTCACCACGGTGCTAAACTCCTGTGACCATGAGACCTTCAGATGGCCTCAACTCTATGAGAGAGATCCTGACTTCCCCACCACCTACTAGATGTTGGGCGTAAACATAGTTTTCACTTATTTCCATCTTCAGGATGAGTTGTTGTGTCATCTGTACTATCTCTATGTTCCATCAAGCGAGAGAGAAAATATTTTTTTGGAACCCCAATAAACTTGGGTGGCAAGACACTTTGATGTAGAAAATATTGTGGTGGTGCTACAACAAGATTTCTATTGGTCGAAACTTTGACAAGATGTCAACAAGTATATCAGGTCTCGCACTACCTGCGCCATTGCCAAATCGGACGTTAACAAACAAGGCATGTACACCCCTATGCCTAATCCTAAAAGGACTTGGGAATCCGTCTTGATGGACTACATGTCGGTCCTTCCATCAACCAAGCGGGGACATGACTGTGTTTTTGTGGTAGTTGATCATTTTTCTAAAATGACAATTCTAGTCGCCTGCAAGAAGATCATCATTGCATAGGTCACTACCAAGATCTTCTTCGAATAAGTGTGGGTACATTTTGGGATACCACAAACCATCATATCGTATTAGGACAGTTAGTTTCTCAGCACATTCTGGTTGAGCCTCTGGTCACTACTGGACACTAATCTCACCAAATTCATTGCCTTCCACCCACATATGGATGGCCAAATCGAGGTCGGATGATCATGCATATCCTCCGAATGTACGATTCCAAGAATCCCCACACATGGGATGAGAGTCTTTCCTATGTTCATCACAACTAAAACATATTAATACATAGCTCAACCGACCACAACCCCTTTTAGGTGGGGTTGGGATTTCAACCATTGGGTCCCATGGAAGTTGTACTAACCATTTAGGCCACCCAGTAAGACTTGTCTCATGTTCAAACTAAAACTAAAAAATCTACCTAGTTCATTGAGAGGAACCAACACATCCTCCAACAGGTTTGTTATATTTTATAGAATTCCAATGCTAAGTACAAGCAGTGCCATGATCAACTCCATGTGCCACACAAGTTTAAGGTGGGAGATAAATTTTGGTTGCACTAGAAGAAAGAATGCCTTACATTACCCCATCAGAATCTGTGTCCACTCTGCTATGGACCTTATACCACCACCAAGGATGTGGGTGACAATAATTTTGAGCTCAAAATTCCCCCCTTCCTTGGCTTGCACCCAGTGTTTAATGGGGACCTCCTTCAGCCATAGTTTCCACCAATATTGGACACCTAAGACATAGAAAACTAGTTGACACCAACATAGCTCAACCCTAATTGCATAGAACATGAATCCACTGATTAGATCATGGAAACACAGGTCAAGAGAACTCGCCAATAGAATATCCAAATTTATCAGGTTGTTAAAGCAGGGCATCTCCTTCACCAAGGAAAGTGGCTCACCCAGGGCCAAATTCAACAGAAACTTCCTCATCTTATGGTGGAACTCAATGTAATGGATACCATTTCTTCCTAAGTGGGGAGGATTTATTCAGGTGAATATTGGTGGCTACCCACCTATTCCAATTGTATCACATAAATATTTCATCTTTGCAGTTTCAATTTTCATTTTGGCAGTTGTTTTTTATATTTTCGGGTCATGAACTTCTGGGTTCGTTTTGAGGCCCTAAAAAATGTTTTTTTGGGCCCGCCATAGTGTCATTGTAATTAAAGTTAGTTGTTTATAGAATAATGTGTAGTCCTTAGATAGACCTTTCGAATGGGCCATCGTGTGCCTTAAATGGAGATGATATTCATAAGTTACGACCCTGGGAAATTGATGTACCAACTTACCCCAACGGGGCCCACATGACTTTTGGCTCTTCATCTTCTAGGGTTAGGTTTTTGGATGTCTAGGGTTTTGGAATTCATATTTTATGTAAAAATTCCTTTGTAGCCTCATTTTAATCATGTTCTTTTGAATGAGTGAAACTGTCACATATCTTCTAAGAGATAAGTCGCCACCATTCTAGAAAGCTTGTTTTAATATGCATTTTACAGTTTTAACATATTTCTTTATTGGATAGAAGCCAAGTTTTAATGTATCTCTATTATTTTTCATTGTATCTCTATGTTAATAATATAAATTTGTATTCATTTCATTCTTATCATAAAATCCAAATCAAGAAAAGTCATTTTTGGCTGGTTGTAATGACTGCTAGTGTATTCCAGACATGAATTAATGCATGCATGCCTGAGATGCATTGACATGTACTAAATTTTATTCAAAGTTGCAAGTCCTGAGAGTTCCAACATGGATATTGTTTACCATATGCACTGGAGCCCTCGAAGAAGGTGGATAGCTCGAGGGATTGCATGGAAGAGAAGGGGGTCCATTCCCTTGGGTTGTGCAGGCTAGAGAGAAGAGATTTGGTGTACTTTGGATTGTTGTGTGTTGAGGAACCTATGAGATCTTGAGTGTTGATAGGTTTGGGAAGCTGAGTGGCACTTTGGAACCATCCTTGTGGATTCATAGCCCTGGCTCGAGGGTGGCCTACTGTTGAGACTTGGAACAATAGTGTCTATGGTTGGGTGAAACGTCCTTGTTCTACACCTAATTAGTGAATGTTTTTTATGAAGATAAGATCTCTTTTTAATGTGTTTCTCTACTTATATATTTATTTTCATTGTGTATTAATTATTGTCTCTAAGATTTGTAAGTTATAATATGCATGCTTGTTTGTTATTGTTGTGCATGGGATTATAGTCATTTCTTTTATGTTGTAGAAAGAATCTTAATTATTGCATGTGATGTTATCATGTTTCTTTCATGCTTCTTTATTAAATAATTTCAATCAAAATTTGAAATTAGTTTATAAGTGAGTTTTGCAGTAGCGTGCGAGACCTGTGGGTGGTTGGCTATGTTACATATTGGTATAAGATATTCTGGTTGAAACATCAGACTAGTATGGGCCAAAACGACTTTGAATCAAGTGGATTCGTTGTCACAGATTTTGGTCTGTGTGAATTTTTGGAAAATGGTGGAAGATTAGAAAGAACATCCCTGAATTCATGGGTAGATTCGAGTTTGAAATAATTCATGATTATCTCAGAAGTTAATGGATTCAATATGCATATTTATAGAGATGAATTTGATTTGGAAGGTTGAAAATTTGTATTTTAATGGTTTTTGTAGCACGGATAAAATTTTATAGGATCAATGGACAAGATCATGTTCGATCTTGAGATCAACAACCCAGATTCGTTCTTGAAAATTTTTAAAATCGTAATGTTTTCAAATTTATACAAGGTTACCATATCAACGACTGAGATTCATTTTGGTGGGTTGAAAATGAGTAAGATAGACGGTCCATGGTCATTTTCGGCCATTTGGAATTCAGAGGAAATAAGCAGTCAAGATCAGTTTGAATGGGATATTGATGGCCCAAATTCACCTAGGTTTTGGCCAAAAATTGCTAAGTGTAGAAATTCTCCAACAAAAATCTCTGATCGTTGACGATCGATGGTTGAGGGTAGGAAAAGTTTGGAGAATTTTTCAGTTTGTCGATAGAAAAATCCAATCTCTGACAGTCGACGGTCGGGATAGGAATGTTTTAGTGAAGTTTTAAATTTTAGCCAAGAGACATCTCTAATCGTTGATGGTCGGGATCGACAAGTTTTGGCGAAGTGTTGAAGTTCTCCATGATATATCTCTAATCGTCGATGGTTGATGGATCGAATATTGACAGATTTAGTGAAAAGTTTAGATTCTTCCAAGATAAATTGTTGATGGTCGATGGAAAAAAGAGGGTGATGATGTCTCCTTCCATATCAAAATCCATGTGTCATGCCACGTCAATGCGGTTGATGCCTTAGGATGGAATCTCTTTACAGGTCATCATACACGTGTCATGCCATGTCAGAATAGTTTCAACGTCAATGAAGGGATGGTCGATCATCGATGGGCGGGATAAGGCGATATTTGAGAAAAATATTGGTTTGTCTAGAAATATCGTTGGTGGATGATGGTCGATGTTCGTACATCGACAAGATCTGTGGGTGACTTTTGGTTTATGGAAAAAAATGACTAATGGTCGATGATCGGTGATGGGGTGTTGGGGATATTGGTGGGAATATTTGGTTCACAAAGGAAATCACCGATCCTCTATTGTCGATATCTAATAGAAAGAAGATTAACGGTCCAGAATGCTTCCAATTTGAGATCAATGGTGTCAAACACACTTAGCAAAAAATGTTCCACAGTTTAAAAAAAAAAAAACACTATGGAGCCATTTTATTATTTTGGCCATATCTAGAGCATATTAAGTTGGATTGAGATCAAACATATGATTTATTTTATTTCATTTTATTTTTTTTTCTTTCTATTGGTTTTTTGCAAAGAGGATATCTACAAGAGTACCATAGAGGTCCATTGTCCAATTCTGCTTGGATTTGTCATAAAATGTAAGATAATGGTTTTTAAAGATCTGGGTCCAGATCATTGGCATGAGTCCATGTTAAGATAAAAATCTTGGAGAGAGTCCAGAAAGAATACTCGCAAATAACCCATGAAGTAACTGAATAAATCCTAAGGGGATACTGAAATAGGTCAAAATCTACTATTTTGAGCAATGTTTTGTGGGTTTTTGAGATTTTCAGAGGAAAAGTGACCCTAGATCACAAAAATGGAAAATTTTATGTACTCAAAATTTGATATAATCATTAAGGAAAACAAATTTGATTTAGTGAAAGTTTTCCAAAAGTGCACAGATTGTGAGATAGCCAGTTTTGCTAAAAATTCAAGTTTGGAAAAATGGGTGGAAAAGGACAAAGTTGTAGATTCCAGATTGTTGCAGTTTTTAACTTGTGTATCAAAATTAAAATCAGAGAGTGGTTATGAATTCCTTGTAAATATTATTAACTATGTATCATATAAAATTTCTCTAGTTCCTAATATATTTTCTTCAACAGTTGACATAAGTTGGCACTTCAATAAAATTGCACTAGTGGAGAAAATGCACAAAAAGGGTGAATGCGGATTTTTCAGGAAACCATACATTTTAGATCATAGATCAAAATGAGGCATGAGTATATTAGTCGTAAAGATGATTTGGATGAGAATGAAATTGAATTTTTTTGGATAATGATGATATATTTCTTCATGAATTGAGCAAAAAAAGGACCTGTAGCATTATTTGACAATTTTTTTATAATATGCATAATTCTAACAAAACGGTTACTTGCACATTTTGCATAATTAGGGAGTATAACCATAGAAGTTCAAGATAAGAATTTGTATTCAAGAAATGGAAGAAGGATTTTAAGCCCTAGACAAATCCCCATGATATGTATAAAACCCATTATTATGCCCTAGATAGTGAATTATTACATTTCTAGTAGGTCGTCTAGAACCCTTCTTTGCACCCTTTCACTGTAATTGTAACCCTTGTCTCCTATATATATATATCAAGGAGATATAGTATTAGGATCACATTATCTCATATTTTTTTTTAAAGTTTATATACTGTAAAGGAGGCTTCCCCCTCAAAGTGGAATGCATTTTGTTGATTTCTTATCATTTTTAAGGCGTTGGGTCATAAACTTTGGTATCATACTAGAGCCAGAAACAATCCTTGAAACAAGAGTTAAGCTGCTGAGAAATCGAGAAATTATAAAATACATATTCAAATGGAAGAACCTAATAGTGGAAGAAGCAACATGGGAAGATAAGTTCTTCATGGAGAAGCATATGTGGTTAGAAAAATGTTGAGGACAATACTTGTTTGAAGGGGACAGACATGTTAAGCCCTAGAAAAATTCCCATGATATGTATAAAACCCCTTATTATTCCCTATATAGTGAATTATTACATTTCTAGTAGGTCTTCTAGAACCCTTATTTTATCCCTTTCATTGTAATTGTAAACCCTTGTCTCCAATATATATATCAATGAGATCTAGTATTACAATCATCTTATCTCATATTCTGTTTTAAAGTTTATATACTGTAAAGGAGGTTTAGCCCTCAAAGTGGATTGAATTTGATTGATTTCTTATCATTTTTAAGGTGTTGGGTCATAGCAAAGGAGAGGGAGCCTTTAGTCACGATAAAGAAGCCAAGGGTCAAAATATCAGCGTTGGTAATGTAGAGACATAATCAAATGGGCACAAGAGCAGAGGGGAACAAGGAACATTAATAGAGAATGTGAGAAGCATGAAAATAGAATTGCAGAGTTAAAAACCAGACAATGAGAGGTTGATGAGAGAGAAAAATCAAAGAGGTTGATGAAAGAACAAAATCAGAGAGGTTGATGAGATAACAAAATCAAATAAATGCTTAAGTGATGCAAATCCTAAATCAGTTGCATAGGCAAGCAAAGAATGGACTAGAATCAAGGCAAGAGGAAGAAGGAAGATATCATGAAAGAAGAGGTAACTACCGAAGATATGCTCATTAAATAATTTCTAGTAAAACTCATAGACATTACTCACCTCCTTAGTCAACAAGGAAATGTTTTGCATTTGAAGACTCCATAAGAAGTCCATAAGTGTCTCTTCTTAGACACCAACGAAGAAGACATGAATTGGACAGTTTGCAAGGAGATTTGAGGAATCTTAAGACACCATCCTTTGATGGTGAATGAGAAAGGGGATATTATGTTGAAGCATGGCTCCTTGGACTCATAAGGAATTTTCAATTGGATAAATACTCATCAAACCTAGAAGCCATAATTTCCACATACCATTTACATGGAAAATTTTCTATGTGGTCGGATCAATTGAAGGATCACTTGGAATCATTTCAAGAGATATTTTTAGAAGGAGTACCTTTCGGAGCACCTCTATGAAAAGAAGATGCAAGAGTTCTTTGAACTCGGTTTGGGAAGCGAGACCATGTGATGCAGGATCATCGCCAACACATCAAGCGAGCCAGTGCGGAAGCGAAAGACAGCTGGAAAAGCCAGCACAAATTTTGAAAACACTTTGTATTTGATGCGCGAACATTAATGTGGAGATTTAATGAGGTGCACTTGTATATTATAAATGGACCTTGAGTGGATTTATCTCATCCTTTAGTAGGTAGGAGGCATTTAATATAGTTAATGTAAGGTAGATAGAAATTTAATTCTAGACTAGACAGCTTTAGAGCACAAGAGGGAAACAAGATATAGACATCCTCATTATGCATTTGTAACATTATTATGAAGCAGAATTGTTGAATAAAGGAAGAGCAAGTAGAGAACTGTGTAAGAACACCCATGTACAGATATTTGAATTAATAGAAGAAAGCTTGGATTCAAATTCATGGTTTTGTGTTTGTTCTCTGTGTAATGATGTTGATATGCTCATGAATGTTTGCTTCCTGTTATACATTTGCTTTTATATGATGTGTATATGATTTCATGGTTGAATTGAAGTCTAAGAGGAAGAAGGAATGAGTTTCAATTCTTTCTCTATTTGAGCCAGAGGATTCCTGCAAGGAGTGCAGTCGAATTGTCCACAAGGAGTGTGTTGACAGAGGGTTCAGATAGAGATAACTTTTGTTCTGATCCACCCAAAGTGCAGACAGGAATAGGAGCTGTGCAAGGAGTGCACAGGCCAAGTGAAGTCAGGGTTGGGAAACTTAGCAAGAGTTGAAGGAGTGTTGCTGCAGGAGTGCGCAGAGTCGAGGGACTTCAACACTTAGACGTGGTTGAAGGTTTGCTGCAAGGAGTGTGTGAAAGAGGTTTTCTAAAGGACTTGAAAGTCATGGAAAAACTTAGGAGGGATAAGGCCTTCGAATTTGTTGAAGGACAGCACCGAGAAGTTGTGCCTTGAAGGTTGGCAAGAAGCGTCGCAAGTTTGTGCCCAGGTGAACGAGTTCCGTGGAGAGGAACACTTAGTCGCTTCGCAGATTTCATCAGAAAGGATGGATGGTCGGAATTCTCTGAGGAGAATTCGTGAATCTTTGTGAGCCGTTAGATCTCACAGAGGTGCAAGGAAGATACGGCAGAGTATTCCCAAGGTTAGAATCTCAGGAGGGGTAGAGTCATTGATCAGGTCCACGAGGACCGTTGGATCTACATGTATATCGTGTATCAGGGTTTCATTGATTGAAACTCCAAAACATCTCAACAGGAATCGTGATATTGCGATACGTGATATCTCGGTGGCTACATAAATAGTGTGGGTCACAGTGAAGCAGGCGAGTGGACAGGTGGCAGGCTTCATCGGGGTCTCACAGCGAGAAGTTTCGAACATTCAACATCAAGATTCGTGATCCCACGAAGTCCGAAATCTAGACGGAGGTGACGGGCATTGAAAAGTCAACCCGCGAGTGCATCGGACTTTTGGTGCATCGGGGTTTGAGAGTCGGTAAAGCGAGTGGTTAGAATATCATGAGTGTCGAATTCGCAATAGGGAAAGTCCCGATAAGAGAAGAAAAGGTCAGCGTTGAATTGTGTCGAGTCTCAGGGATTCGAGAGACCTACACTCGACCATTGACCTCACGAAGTTGCGAAGTCTGATCCTCCGAGTGCAGAAAGGGGATCGCGTGAAGAATTCTATGGGTGGAGATTTCCCAATAGGGAAATAGAAGAGCCTTGGATTTCTTCGGGCCATGGTAACGAAGAATATCCTGTGTGCACATGGACCTTCTGACCTACGGGTGGTGAAGGGGCTACATTGCTATCAGAGTGGTATCAGAGCTCAGAAAGATTCTTTGCTTTCTGTAGCAGAGAAGGAGAATTCACCATGCTACTAAGGAGAGATAGACAGTCACCTGATCCAGAGGATAGGGAAATGTTGCGACGAAGAGGCAGGCAGATGGCAGATCCAGCCATAGAGAGGGAAATGCATGATCTTCGAGCAAGACTCGAAGACATGGAGATAGCGCAAAGACGCACAGTCAGTGTAGGGGATCTGAGTGATTCCGAAAGCGATATTGAGGCTGAACGTGAAGAAGAATTTGTAGCCAAAGATGCATCAAACGAGCATTTGATCAAAGTTATTGCTAGGATGGGTGCAAGAGAGAAAATGGACATTCCAGTTTATGGGGGAAACTTGGATGTAGAGGATCTTCTAGACTAGATTAGAGTTCTAGATACATACTTCGACTATGAATATGTCGAAGAGGACAAGAAGGTCAAGCATTTTGTAACACGCTTGAAGGGACATGCATCATTGTGGTGGGATGAACTACAAGCTGGCAGACACTGCAAGG
>JASDQU010241222.1:50726-67677 GCA_032191745.1 Picea mariana
GATTGGCTAGTTTCTACTGAAAGTTCATTAGGAATTTCAGTGGAATTAGCGTAGCGATGATGGATACAGTGAAGAAGCGGCATAAGTCTTTTCACTGGACAACAGAGGCTGAGAAAAGTTTTAACTTGTCGAAGAGGAAGATTACAGAACAACCAGTGTTGGTGTTGCCGGATTTCCTGAAAACATTTCAGGTGAAATGTGATGCAAGCAGATCTGCAATAGGGGAAGTCTTGAGTCAAGAAGACAGGTCGATAGCATATTTCAGCGAGAAGCTAAATGAAGCAAAATTGAAGTACTCCACGTATGATAAGGAATTTTATGCTATCATAGAGGCATTAAAGAAATGGAGGCATTACTTGATACCCAAGGAATTTTTTTTGTACAGTGACAACCATGCACTGCAGTTTGTGACTCAATAGGAAAAGTTGAATCAGAAACATGTCAAATGGGTTGAGTATATGCAAAATTTCACATTTGTGATAAAACATATTTCTGGTACTGCTAACAAAGTTGTTGATGCTTTGAGCAGGAAGTGTTTGCTATTGCAGGAGTTCCAATTCAAAACATTGGGTTTTGATGATCTCAGGGACATATATGTCGATGATCAGGATTTCAAGAAAGTGTATGAAGCAGATGAGAATCCAGTTCTCAGAGACCAGAGCCAATGGCTAGATTATATGATCCAGGAAGGATTGTTGTTCAAAGGAAATCAATTTTGTATTTCGAAATGCTCCATGAGGGAGAATCTATTGAAGGAGAAACACAATGGAGGATTGGCAAGACATTTTGGCCATGACAAGACATTCACAAAGCTGAATGAGTCATATTTTTGGCCGGGAATGCGAGAAGATGTCAAGATCTTTGTGGACATATGCAAAATTTTCCAGCATTCGAAGGGAAGGAAACATAATACAGGATTCTATCAACCATTGCCCATACCAGAAAGGCCATCGGATGCAATTAGCATGGATTTTGTATTGGGGTTGTCGAGAATACAAAGAGGTGTTGATTCAATCTTTGTGGTAGTGGATAGATTTTCTAAAATGGAACACTTCATTCCATGTTAGAAGACCAGTGATGCAACTCACATTGCCAATCTATTCTTCAAAGAGGTCATTCGACTTCACGGCTTGCCAAGGAGCATAGTTTCAGATAGAGACACCAAATTCATAGGGCATTTTTGGAGGACCTTATGGAAGAAGTTGGGAACTAACCTATTGTTTATTTCAGCGTATGATCCTTAGACGGATGGACAGATAGAAGAGGTAAACAGAAGTCTAAGAGGCTTGTTGAGAAGCTTGGTTATAGAACACCACAGCCAGTGGGACAATATATTTCCACAGGCAAAATTCGCGTATAACGATTGAGTGAATCGGAGCACAGGCCAGATTCCATTTCAAGTTGTCTATGGCATGCAGCCGAGGGGAATTTGTGAATTGCGGGATTCAGACTAGACTGAGACTAGGAGCGCTAGTGCAGAAGAATTTGCAGAGGCGATGAAAGAAATTCACAACCAGGTGAAGCAGCGACAGCTGGAGTCAAGTCAGGAGTATAAGCATAGAGCCGATCAGCATAGAAGACAACTTCAATTTGAGGTTGGTGATCTGGTTCTAGCACATTTGAGGAGAGAAAGGTTCCCAAGAGGAACACATAATAAGTTGAAGATGAATAAAATCGGGCCATGCAAAGTCTTGAAGAAATTTGGGGACAATGCTTATGAGATTGAATTACCCGATGGGATTGGAATATCTCTGATATTCAATATCTCAGATTTGTACCTGTATAAATATGGAGAAGCAGAGACTGGAGTTGAGAAGTCAGAGATCCAGTGGACGAAGAAAATGCCAGCTGCAGAGAATCCACAGATGGAATGCATACTGGACAAGAAAGTGAGCAAGAAGACTAGAAGGAAAGAATACTTTGAGTATCTGGTCAAATGGAAGAACCACCCAGTGGAAGATGCCAGCGGGGAGATTGAAGCAAAAATACAAAAGCATGGACAGACCGTGTAGGATCTCATGGACATGAGCCCATGAAAATTTTCAAGCGAGGGAGTATGATGCAGGAGCATTGCCAACACATCAAGCGAGCCAGCGCGGAAGCGGAAGACAACTGGACAAGCCAACACAAATTTTGAAAACACTTTGGATTTGATGCGCGAACATTAATGTGGAGATTTAATGAGGTGCACTTGTATATTTTAAATGGACCTTGAGTGGATTTCTATCATCCTTTATTAGGTGGGAGGCATTTAAGATAGTTAATGTAAGGTAGATAGAAATTTAATTCTAGACTAGACAGCTTTAGAGCGCAAGAGGGAAACGGGATATAGAGACCCTCATTATGCATTTGTAACATTATTATGAAGCAACATTGTTGAATAAAGGAAGAGAATGTAGAGAACTGTGTAAGAACACCCATGTACAGATATTTGAATTAATAGAAGAAAGCTTGGATTCAAATTCATGGTTTTGTGTCTGTTCTCTGTGTAATGATGTTGATATCCTCATGATTGTTTGCTTCCTGTTATAAATTTGCTTTTATATGCTATGTATATGATTTCATGGTTGAATTGAATTCTGAGAGGAAGAAGGAATGAGTTTCAATTGTTTCTCTATTTGAGCCAGAGGATTCTTGCAAGGAGTGCAGTTGAATTGTCCGCAAGGAGTGCGTTGACAGAGGGTTCAGATAGAGATAACTTTTGTTCTCATTCACCCAAAGTGCAGATAGGCACAGGAGCCGTGCAAGGAGTGTGCAGGCCGAGTGAAGTCAGGGTTGTGAACCTGAGCAAGAGTTGAAGGACTGCTGCTGCAAGAGTGAGCAGAGTCAAGGGACTTCAACACTTAGACGTGGTTGAAGGTTTTCTGGAAGGAGTGCATGCAAGAGGCTTTCTGAAGGACTTGAAATTCGTGGAAAAACTCAGGAGGGATAAGGCCTTCGAATTTGTTGAAGGACAATGTTGAGAAGTTGTGCCTTGAAGGTTGGCAAGAAGCGTCGCAAGTTTGCGCCCAGGTGGACGAGTTCCATGGAGAGGAACACTTAGTCGCTTCGTAGATTTCATCAGAAAGGACGGATGGTCGGAATTCTCCGAGGATAATTCACGAATCTCCGTGAGCTGTTAGATCTCACAGAGGCACAAGGAAGATACGGCAGAGTATTCCCAAGGTTTGAATCTTAGGAGGGGCAGAGTCGTTGATCAGGGCCATGAGGACCATTGGATATACACATATATCGTGTATCGGGGTTTCATGGATTGAAACTCCAAAACATTGCAACAGGAATCGCGATATTGCGATACGCGATATCCCGACAGCTACGTAAATAGTGTGGGTCACAGCGAAGCAGGCGAGTGGACAGGTGGCACACTTCATCGGGGTCTCACAGCGAGAAGTTTCAAACATTCAACATCAGGATTCGCGATCCCGCAAAGTCTGAAACTCGATGGAGGTGACGGGCGTTGAAAAGTCAACCCGTGAGCGCATCGGAGTTTTGGTGCATCAGGGTTCGGGATTCAGTAAAGCAAGTGGTTAGAATATCGCGAGTGTTGAATTCGCGATAGGGAAAGTCCTGATAAGAGAAGAAAAGGTCAGCGTTGACTTGTGTTGGGTCTCACAGATTCAAGAGACCTACACTCGACCATTGACCTCACGAAGTCGTGAAGTTCGATCCTCCGAGTGCAGAAAGTGGATCGCGCGAAGAATTATGTGGGTGTAGATTTCCCAATAGGGAAATAGAAGAGCCTTGGAGTTCTTTGGGCCATGGTAATGGAGAAGATCCTATGTGCGCGTGGACCTTCCGACCTGTGGGTGGTGAAGGGGCTACGCTGCTATCACCATGAGAGAATATGAGAATAAGTTCTTGAGATTGCTAAAGTATGTAGGATTTATAAAGGATGAAAAAGTGAAGATACAAAGGTTTTTAAGTGGATTTCAATCCTTTTATAAGGAAAAGATTCAGTATGAAGAGCCTAGGAATTTGATAGATACCATTAGGATGGTTAAGTACCTATATGAGAAAGCCAAGGGAAGAGAATCCATGCATAAATATTTGAAGGATAAGAAGAAGGATACATTTGATCATAGAGGGAAGGGATTCAAACATCCTTTCAACATAAATATCCTAATAAAAATCAACAAGGTTAGTATCCTAAATATGGATCCAAGAAAGAAGATTCATAGGGGAAAAGAGGAATACCACCAATCCAATTTCGAGGGTGCAAAGAAAATCACCTATAAAAGGATTTCCCTCACAGAGGAGATAAAGCGAAGACCATGCACAACATACAAGAGGTTATAATAGTAGAGGACATGGGAAGAATATATGAAGCCTTAGAAGATCGATAAGAAGAGTACCAATCTAATATGATCTAAGTGGAAGGTAACGTCATTAATCATCACATTTCTATTTTAATGGATTCATGAAAAATTATTGTTACATTTATCCTAAAATAGTGGATAGATTACATTTGGAAAAAAGTAAGCATGAAAGGTCAAGTTTGGTTCAGCTAGCCACTGGAACCAAAAAAAAGATCAATGAGGTCATTAGAGTTTGTCCAACAAATCTGAATGAAGTGAGTATGAATGTTGATATGAATATCGTACCTTTAGGATCTTATGATATCCTAATTGGAATGGATTGGTTGGACAAACACCATGTTGTCCTAGATTTTCATAACAAGACATTTATATTTATTGATGAAGAAGGCAAACATAGCACTATGAAAGGAATTCCAAGACCCATTTCTATAAGGAATATTTCATCCTTACAGTGGAATAGATGTTTTAGGAAAGGATGTAAATTGTATGCAACTCTTGTGGAAGATCCAAAAAATACAAAAGGGCCAAGCCTTCAATATTTTCCAGTATTGCAGGAGTTTGAAGATGTATTCTAAGAAATACCAGGATTCCCACCAAAGAGGGAGATATATTTCTCTATTGATTTGGTACCGAGAGTTTCCCCAGTATCAAAAATGCCTTACAGAATGAGTAAACCAGAGTTACAAGAATTACAAATGCAGCTGGAAGAGTTGTTGAAGAAAGGGTACATACGTCTAAGTGTTTCACCTTGTGGAGCACCAACATTCTTTGTCAAAAAGAAGGATGGAGCATTGAGGCTATGTATAGACTTTAGATAGTTGAGTAAATCCACAGTAAAGAAAAAATACCCTCTACCCAGAATTGATGACCTCTTTGACCAACTAAGAGGGGAAAATATATTTTCAAATATAGAATTGAGATATGGATACCATCAGGTAGGAATCAAGGAAGAAGACATCAATAAGACAACCTTTAGAAACAAGTATGAACATTATTAGTTTGTAGTGGTGTCATTTGGACTGACTAATGCACCAACTGTCTTTTTGTTATTAATGAATGGCATATTCAAAAATTATATGGATATGTTTTTCATTATGTTCTTGGACGAAATACTTATTTATTCTAATTCCGAGGAAGAGCATGAGTGTCATTTGAGGCTGGTGGTGCAAGTGTTGATGGAACATTAGATTTATTCCAAGCTTAGTAATTGTTATTTTTACCAATAAAAATCCATTATTTGGGGAATATTATTTCAAAACAAGGTATAGCAATAGATCCAAAGAAGATTGAATCCATTAGAGCATGGTCAACACCAAGGAATGTTTCAGAAATCATATATTTTGTGGGATTAGATGGATACTACAGGAGGTTTATAGCAGTTCTCTCTAAGATTTTTCATCCCATCACTTTTATGCAAAATAAGGGAATTAAATTTGAATGGACAGTTGAGTCTGAAGAGAACTTTATTTTGTTGAAAGAATTTCTTACTAGTGCAGTTGTTTTAAATATTTTTGACCAAAATGAGAATTTTGTGATATGTACAAATACGTGTAAGGAAGGAATTGGTCGAGTCCTCACTCAAAATGGACATGTCATTTATTACGAGTCCATAAAACTTAAAGAACATGAGAGGAATTATTCCACACATGATTTGGAGCTTGTTGCCATATTTCATGCATTGAATATGTGGAGGCATTATCTCATGGGAAAAATATTTGAATTAAGGGCATACCATAGAGCTATGAAATAACTTTTTGAACAACCAAATTTGAATTCCAGGCAAACAAGATGGCTGGAATTTTTAAGTGAGTATGAATTTGACATCAAGAATATCAAGGTAAAAGAAAATAAAGTGTTGATGTACTCATCAGAAGAGTACATCTCATGCATGCTACAATTGTTAGTATGCATCAGTCACATTTAAAGAGAAGAATTTTAGATGATGTTGTTACATATCAACATTGCCTATAGGTAAAAGAAAGTTTACAACAAGAAAATGTACATTAGAAAATTAAAGAGTATGAAATTAAGGAAGATGGATTACTTATCCATAAGAATAGAATTTGTGTTCCTAGTTCCGGAGAACTTAGGAATTTGGTATTAAAAGAAATGCATATTGTTCCATATGTCAGGCATCTCGATTACCATAAAAAAAATTGTAGCAATAAGAAGCCAAATATTTTGGCCTGGAATGAAGAAGGATGTTGTTTATTACATTGTCTAAGAATAAAATATGAGCATAGACACCTAGCGGATTTTCTTCAACCATTACCAAATCCATAGAATAAATGGGAAGTGGTAACCATTGATTTTATAACTAAATTTCCTAGGACAACAAGACAACATGATTTCATAATGGTAGTTGTGGATAAATTGACAAAGGATTCTCATTTTGTTCCTATTTAGATTACTCATACAACAACTAATATTGCATAAATTTACATGAGATAAATTTCTAGGTTGCATGGGATACCTAATACAATTGTTTCATATAGAGACAAAAAGTTTACTTCTCGTTTTTGGAGGGGTTTATTTAAAGGATTGTTATTGAAAGATTTGCCTCACACCATGTAATCTTGCACATAAGGCCTTTTTCCATTTTCCTATGCAGACTTGAAGTCCCTTTTTGCAAATCCCATAGCCAAAAATATAATTTTTCCACATATATGCACCTTGCCTACTATACAACATGCGTGTATGAAGGTTGCACCACTACATCCCGTACACATCGGGAAATGTGCCCAAAATTGAAAATTTTTGTCGGGTTTCCATGTCACGTCACGAGATCAATGATCCTTGGCCTTCCATTTATTAGAAACGTTCCGACTCGACCCTTCATTTCCACTTGAAGGCTATAAATGGGAAAAATCCGAGCTATGGAAAAGAGGAGAAATAATTCAACTTTTAGAGCAAAGTTACTCTGGAGGAATTGTTCACTTCACATTGAGTCTGGATCCGTTTATCCTTTAAGTCTAAACACATTGTTCAACCCCCAATATCTTCCCATACTAATTGAGAAATTGATTGTCTCTCTTATATGAGCTTGCCTTTGGTGCATTATTGAAGTGGTGGAGGCCCAACTGGAAAGAACTTAGTTTCTCGGTTCTGAACCGCGCCGACACAAAATTCTATAATTTATTCACTTCTATTGATTATATCTTAATAGAAATACTCTTTTCTTGTCCAATTAACATCTTGAAAATATTTGAATTAATATTCTATGGGCGTATTTGTTATAAATGTTGATGGATTATGCTATTGAATGTTATAACATTATATATTATCACCATATGTTTTTGTTTCTTGGTTGTTGAGGACTAGTTGCAGGTATATTGATTTGGGTCAAGTGATCAATGGTGGAATTCATCGAAGGTACGAACGAGGTAGGAATTTTATCTTGTCTTGCTATCATATTTGTCTATATAGCATACTTGAGAATAGAGTTAATTTCTGCAGTCATTTCCATCTATTGTGTTTTACCCTAGCCATAGAGAGATTTTCCTCGTAACAAGGATTTGGTACAAATCTAAATTTTAGCACAACATACCATCCATAGTTAGATGGGCATACAGAGAGAGTTGGTCATACAGAGAGAGTTAACCAAGTGATTGAGGACATGCTGAGAATGTATGAGATGGATGAACCATCTAAGTGGGAAGATTACTTGCATTTGGTTGATTTTTCCTATAATAATGGGTATAAAGCTTCATTGAAGATGATCCCATTTGAAGCTTTGTATGGTATAAAATGAAATACTCCATTGAGTTGGGAAAACCCAATAGACAGAATAGTACTTGGGACAAAATTTCTCAAGGATATGGAAGACTAGATGGCTAGAATTAAGAAGAATTTAAAGGTAGCTCAAGATAGACATAAAATTTATGCAGTTCAGAATAGGAAATATAGGGAATTTAAAGTGGGGGAGGATGTTATTTTAAAAATGAATCCCAAGAAGAGTTAATTGAAGTTGGGTAGTTGTACAAATCTAGTAGCCAGATTCTGTGGTCCATTTGAGATCTTGGACAGAATAGGGTCAATTGCATACATGCTTGCATTTCTTTCTTCCATGAATGTGCATAATTTATTTCATGTCTCTTTGCTAAAAAGTATGTATGTGATCCTAACCATGTTATTGATTGGCATTTGATTAAAGTAGAGCCAGAGGGAGAATTTCAAGTCAAGATAGTGTGCATATTGGATAGAAAAGTCAAAATACTCCAGAGTCAAGTTATAGAGCTGGTAGAATTTCAGTGGACCCACTACGGTATTGAAGATGCTACTCAGGAGCATGATCAATATGCCATATGGGCAGAGTACCCATGAATTTTTGAATAAATTTTGAAATTTTAATTTTTGTTCTGTATATGCAACGACGACAATGCTAAAATAAGTAGGAGGGGAATGTAATACCCCAATTTTGAGTCCCCATATTAAATCATGTATTTTTTCTATTTGATGAAAGTTCAGAGTGCCCAAACAATTAAAGAGGTTAGTGTTCCTAGGAAATGTAATGTTTTTATCATTATTAATAATAAAATTTATTATCGTCTTCTAGACAGACAAGCAAAAGAGTTATAGGGGGATATGATTCCATGAGAAAGGGGGTTTAAAGGGATAATTCATTTTATCATATTTTGTTTACCCATAAGTTTTTTAATGGAGATAAGTGGTTACATGTGCTTCTTGAGGAAAGGCTATGTGGTTCTTGATTTTCAAGTAAATATATAAACTCATATTTAGATTATTTGTGGGTTCATTTTCCATTGTTCATTGGTCACACTCTTCATTTTTTTCTCTCCATTCACACTTTCACTCATTCATTGTTTCTCATTTATCCTTGATCTTGGTGGGGAATGAAGAAACAAATTGCTAGGAGAGAATCCATTGTTGGGTGGTTGTAGTGACTACTGGTGTATTCCATCCATGAAGTAATGCATGCATGCCTAAGATGAATTGGCAAGTGCAGACACAAAATAATATCTCTAACCTCAACAAGAATCTAGAACAAAAGAAGACATAATACAAACTTCACCTTAGACTTCATTGTCATATAAACTAGTTCAGAGAGGGACAAATGACATACCTTTTAAATGACGCTTGATCCTCACTAGTGTCATCCTTGTCGTTCCATATTTGGATTTGCGAGATGGTGAACTTGTTTAAGAATCACAAACCAACAAAGAGAGAGAAGAAAGATATATATATTCCAATGAATTCTATGTATAATATCAAGGATTTATACAATAAAAGTAAAGACACCTTTATAGGGAAGAAATGCATTGTTGTATTATATTATATGGAACTGGAGAATACAACCCATGCCTTGATGTTGCAAAGTCCCTTTCAATGTCTTTTTGATCCAACACACACACCTTTTCTCTAATGCCTTGATGATTAAGATCCACAATGTGACTTAGAGAGCTAAAGAAAAGCTATCTCAAGTATAATCTATAGCAGAATTCTTCATGCATAAGAAATCCTTATCGTTTTCCATAAGAGATCCCTCTTTATATAGGGTGAAAGAGGGATGTATTTGGAGATTAGGATGATCCCACTAAATTAGAGAAGAAAGTAAGATACAAACCAATTTGAGGCCACCTCATCTTCTAGAAGATTCCCTTCTAGAACATTCACGAATTTCACTTTTCCCTTGTGTTGTTCCCGAGTTTTTGTTTTAAGGCTATAAAACACACCGTCAAGGCATCTGAATAAAGATTTTTATGATAATGCCTTTAAAACAAAGAAACAAAGAAATACTAGATCAGATTCAGTTTCTCAACTATATTTTTCTTTCTTCCCGTTGTTCCTGGATGCTTATGTCACATTCGATTACAGCCCACGATCTTTCTAACTCAGTCCTATTCTTTGCAGTTTGTAAGATGGTGTTAAATAGGTTTAAGGCAATGCTAGTTTGATCTTGTAGAACAGGTTCTACGTTAGGTTGTCTGTCGTTAGGAACTATCATGGGTGATAGGGTTTTAAATGTTATAAAGGGGTTTATTATAAATTAGTTACTTCAGACTTTCAGAAAAGATATTAATGTAACAACTTTAAAATCTAAACAGTAATGTAGAGACACAATCAAGGTCGTTTCCTGGTTTTGTGACAATTTTGAAATTGTAGACAATGAAACACAACAGAGAGAAATATAAGGTTTTTATCTGGAAAGAATCTTATATTTCAATTAACAATAATGAAAGAGAAACATGATTTCTAACAAAGAGAAATATTAAGGAACAGAAAGATTACAGGTCTTAAAATCACAAAAGTAATCTCAGAGGAAAAACTATAATACATTCAACATCCAAACGAATCTGAAACAATAAACAACAATGCCTATAATATCAAATTGATTTATTTGCTAGAAACACACATTAAGAGGAAGATTTAACAAATGATGATAGACAGGGGAAGAAACATAGTCACGAAATTGCAGGATTCAGAATCTTGTTGTGAATGGTATTCTGATAAACTTCAAAGATGATAGTACAAAGATTTGTTTTTTTCCAAAATTTCTGAAACCCTGTTTCAGCCTCTTGAAATTATATTTATACATTTCTATCAAAATCTTCCATTGGTAACTAACCAAATTCCTAATATTTCGGTTGCATAAACTAATGTCAACCGTTTACAATTTATTTCAAAATTCTAAAAATAGAAATATTTACAAAGTTTTTTTAACTTTGAGTTGAAGAACTTTCTTTATCTGCTTCAATGTATTGAACATATTTCTCTAAAAAGTTCACCAAGACTTTAGGAGCCTCTGGTACTTCGTTTGCTTCAAAAGAGAAGAAAATTTTTTGCAGGCCTGGCAACTGGCTTTCTATTGTTTTCCCGGTGAATTTAACTTTCTCCAATTTTGAGCTTGAAGCTATCATCCACTTGTCGATTTCTGCGATATTGATCACTTTTATATTTGATATTTCTGTTTTCTTTTCTTCAAGTTCTCCTTTTGTTTTCAACTGATACCTGTTAATGTCGATTTCTCCTAAAAACTGGGAAAAGCCACCTGTACCGATATGCACTGAATCTTTTTCAATATAATCAAAGATCTTTTGACAATCTTCTTTGACTTCTTTTGTAATTCTTTTATATCCTTCCAATTTGATTTCCCAAACCTTTATCATTATTTCTCCTTTCATCTTCTCTGAAATGGATAATTTATGTGATTTTCCAGCTTCTTCTTTTTGTAAAGAAGTTATTATCTTTTGG
Source organism: Picea mariana (assembly GCA_032191745.1). Taxonomy (NCBI): domain Eukaryota; kingdom Viridiplantae; phylum Streptophyta; class Pinopsida; order Pinales; family Pinaceae; genus Picea; species Picea mariana. Next base: position 62,255 of record JASDQU010241222.1, read on the forward strand.
AAAGAATTCCTTGTTGTTTTAGCTTCTTTTTCTTTTTTCACTACCTTTTCCATAGACCTCTCAGATTCTTGAAAATAATTCTGGATGAACTCCAAATTATAGAATATCCTTTGTTGTTCTTCCTCGATATTATCATATATCTCTGATGCTTTAGTCTTGAAATGTTTCATTTCAATCACTTGATTAGTAATCGAAATGATTTTATCTTGCAGAGATTTATTTTCATTGCCCATCTTTTGGACTTGTTCCTGAGTAACCTGTATCATGGTTTTTTTCCTCATCCAAATTTTCATTTAACTTTTGGATTTCTTGGATGTATTTGAGTCTAGTCTGTTCTAGACCTTTTTGTATCCCCCAGCCAATAATTTTTTCATTTTCTTTTGATTTTTCCTATAGCTGCATTATTTCCCGATCTTTTTTCTCTATCATAGTGATTAGATTTCCTACAGAGGACATATTGGCCGATGCTATAGCACCCATGGTTCCTGCTAGCTCTGTAGCAAATTCTCCCTCATTGAGTTTCTGACCATCAATGATAATTTTATGATTTTTGATCCTTTTTTCTCCTACAGGATGCATTTCCTATTTCAAGACAACTCTTCTTTTCTTACTGAAAAAATAGTCGGAAGATGGGATTTCATCTTTGGAGATTGGCTCTAAATCACTTACATATAGAACTCCCTCATGAGGGATTCCAAAATTTGATTGAAGTGGAGTCAATGCTATAATAGGACTACCCAGTTCCTGTGAGGTTGATCCCCCAACATTTTCTGGAATATCGTCAAGGTCTATTGGGTTTGTTTCTATTCCTTTTCCCTTTTTTGTCTGTGTTTTTTTGGTCTGCGAATCCTCTGTATTCTGAGGAGGTATTTCAGACTCTTTCATTTTATCTTTATCACTTACATTATTTTGAATAATAGTCTCAAACCCTGGAGGAATTTTTTCTTGCTCTTGTGCTGGTATTTCGCCTTGTAAAATTTTTGGTAAACATTGCCTTCTATTTCTTTGAAAAGATGCAAACCCCACCTGTGCATCAGGTGACAAGGTTTGCACTCTGCTCTGAACTTCCTCATAATATTTAGCATTTCTAAAAACATCATCATAAACTGAGACCTCATGTTCATATGCTTTCAAACCACATTGTGTGACATGCCGATTGATTATTTGGTATGGATCATGTTTCCTGTGTTCTATATCCACTAATTTTACTTCACTCAACTATTTTGCTTCTTCTTTAGCATGACCTATGTTTAATAAAGAAAAATTTCCTAGATAAATAGGAAAAGATGGCCATGCCTTTTTCTACTGAAATTTTAATTCTATCCCAATACCACCATTTACCAACTGATAAGTCACTTCTCTACATATTAACCTATCTGGTAAAATTTTGGGCAGTGCATGAGGAAGAATAGAACAACCATAAACTCTCACATAGGAAAAATTTTCTTCAATGAACCAGTCAGCAACTGATTTGAGATTTTCTATGATGGTATTGGAAATGCAAGGAGGTTCACATCCCAAGAAAATTATGTGTAGAGGAATAATTACATAATGGCAAACCTCATAAAAAGAGTTTTTTGCATTTTCTTCCCACAGAGCTGAGTGGTATTTATGGACAGGTTCTGGACAAGATGCATTCCAACTCCAATTTATAAGTGGGAAAGGAGTCTTAAAGCAAATGGCATCCATGATATAGGCTGACATATAAAAAGCAACTGGCTATCCTTTTGACCTAGCTGCTTTGTAATTCATAACCTCTGAAGCGATGTTGTTTGATAAAATTTTGTGCCAATTGAAACTGCGTCCCTCTGAAACCTCTTCTAAGAAAGGTGTCCAGTCTGCATTAAAGTGAAAATGATCCTTTCTCCCAAAGAGTCTACATAACATCATCCCTAAATACACCATATATTCATTTAATGAAGTTGTGGCATAAATTCCATGTTCATTAGCCCTAAACTTGTTTTCATCTCTGGACCATCCTCTTATCATGTCAGGGTATGTTTGGCCACCTTCAACACACTCTTTTCTTTGAAATGCAGCTACAAACTCAGTATTAAAAGTATGCCTATAATTGGGTGAAAGCTTATACATTACTTGGATATGTTCCGGTCTGAATGAGCCGATGACAACTCCTTGTTCATTCAGAGTACTTCTGGTTGGAATGTCTACTTTATCCAATGCCCAGGTAATCATATCAGTATATGAAACAAGTCTTGGGTGCACAACAATCTTATGCAGCTCGGTCTCGGCGATGTCTCTGAGATGGTTGTCTGCACCAGTGTCCGCATATTTGAGTTCCTCTTTGAATTTTTCTGCAATTGCTGCCCATGATTTGATAGAATGTACTACCCCAGATGCAGTGCTATCGGAAATAACATCGCCTTCTGGTTGCTCTTCAGTTTTCTTTGAAGCCTTCTTGGGCGCCATAGCTCTGTGTTTACTTGAATACCTGTAACAGAGCGGATTTCAACTTTGAAATGATAATGTAAATGTTTGAAAATTTACTTCGAATATATCATAAGATCATCAAGATTTGTACCTCTGTTATGAAATTAATGCAAAAGATATTCCCGAAGATATTCATTTAATATTCGTACTCGAGCTCTCCCGATATTTTCAAATATAATAGAAACTTAACAAATGAATAATTGCCATATTAAAGATTTTTTATCAAAAGTTTTACTTTAAACTTTATTTATACGAATGATTAATTAGTGTTAATCTTGATTTAAAATTTGAAAACACTCGTATCGGGGTTTCAGGACTTTTGATGTCAAGGAAATAAGTCATCGAAAAACCCCGATCGACGAAATCATGATACAATATTTAAGTTAAAAACATTTAATTGTCTTAATTAATCCAGATTTATAAAATTTCGGGATTTCATTCGTCGGGAAATCGGGGATCGGGGGATCGGGAAATTCAATGTCATGAAAACTGTTGCTTACAAAACCGTGAACTCCAATATCCCGATATGATTATTTACTCGTAATCATGCTTAATGAAATTAGATTAATTACAAACCTCACTTAAGGATTAACTAAAATCGGGGATCAGGAAATCGGTAAATGCGATGACAAGTTTCTTTGTTCTCACAAAATCGCGAATCTCGATTTTGCGATGATATTAACTTAAAGTTTGAACCCTTAAACCTGATTTAAGTAAATGATGTTTTTAATTAAGGATTAGTGTATCGGTAAATTGGGAATCAGGATTTCGCTATTTAATTTGTGTTGAATATTTCATCTTTCAAAACTCCGAATCTCGATATCCCGATGTAAGTTTAAAATTTCTTGAGTTTTAAATCAATGTTCGTTTTAAAAGATTATTTCGAATAATATTAGAGAACTTCTATTCGTTTAATTTTTTATCAATCTTTGTCCAAAAATTAAACATAAAGGTATCACGAATTCATTGGAGATAAATTTTTTGCTTTAAGAAATTTATAAAAATGCAAAGACTCAAAGATAAAAAATTTATTCCTCCTTGGAGTAAAAAATTCAAGGTCTGTTCCAACATAGGCTCCAACTGGGGACCTCGTCTCCCTGCGGGACGAGGAGAACATGCAGACTTAGTGCCTTCATTGGGTAATGGGGTCAAAGGTTTATCTCTGATAAACTGATCAAGGAGTAAGAAAAGAGAAAAGATAAAATCTTTGAAAACCTTTACAGAATTTTTTACTTATTTGAAATTCAGCTACTGTCTTCTTCAAAATTTTCCTTCTCCTTCCAAAATTGAGTTAGTATTGAGATGATTAGAACAATATTTAGAAGCTCAACGGATTATTGTACATTTTAGCTTGCATCAATCGAAATAAAATTCATCAATTTAAAGCCGGGAATCTCTATTTGACTGAAGACGAATATCCAGTTTTCGAAAAATTGGTAACTAGAATAGAATTATAGATAAGTGTGACAACCTTACAGATACCTCAGATATTGCTTCACTGCCAGCGGGCCTGTTCACTACCCCGGTGAAGTTATCTGTCCCTCTTTACTGAATTTTCTTTCACCGCTTCGAATGTTGATTTTATGTTTAGACATTGCTCCACTGCCAGCAGGCCTGTTCAGTACCCCGGTGAAGTTGTGTATTTTATATTTTCAGACGAGGGAAATCATTTAAATGAATTTTCTTTCATCGTCTGTATGACTATATGGGGGCAATCAATTACGAATTTCCTTTCACCGTCTGTCTTATTGTTAGTTCATGTTTACGAAGCGGGGGCAATCAGTGATATTTAATATATCAGGGGTGGTGATCTGTGTAAAATAAATTTTTATAATAAAGGTTTGTCAACTGTTTTAATTATTCTAGGCCAACTTTCTGCAACCTTCAAAACTTCCTTAGTCCGTAGAGAAAAAGGGAGAACATTTTCAAGGGATTTTCTTTTGAGCAAGCTAAAAAGTTCAGACAACTGTTGAACAACTTAGGACATACAGATTTAATCTCAAACTTAACCATTTTTAGTTAGAGAGAAAAATATGAATATTGACCTATCTGAATTCAATCATTTGATAAATTTCAAATTCAATACAAAATCTGTTCAACTTTCAGGCACATGGCTCAATATCCAAAACTTTACTTCAGAATACTCTTATATTAATTTATTGAACTCATGTACAAAACATACAAAAGGCATGTATTTACAGACTTGAGATATAACTGCACAGGAAAGCAGGTTATTTAGTCTTATGTCTTCGAAGATACGAAGATTAGACAGGCTCCTGGCCGACTGCTCAGGTAGAAACTATCTCAGAGACACAAAATTATTATTTTTTTTTTAATTTTTTAATTTTTTTAGAGTATTTTTTCAAAAATTTAAGAAAGAAACTGGTATATACACAAATTTATATATATTTCTTCTTTTAATTTTTTTTTCTTTCCATGTAATGCTTTAAGAATCATGCATTAATAGGGGCATTTAGGATCTTACCATCTAAATTTTCCAGTAGAAAAGAGTTTTTACCTTCAGAAGATGATAATTTAAAGGGTCCATACCAGATGTGATCAATTTTACCATTTTTTCCATAATCTTCCTTTCGAGCATCCCACCTTAGAACTAGATCTCCTGGAAGAAAGTTTATGTTCTTGGCCTTGCGATTAAATATCAGCTTCATATTATCCTGGTACCTCTGTAGATTTTCATCTATTACATCCCTGTGCTGTTGGACTTCAATTAATTGGTTTATTCTTCTGGTGAGAGGATTTGGCTCTTCCTTCTCATCCTGCCACATCTTCATTATAGGAAGTGATAAGTTTATGGGTAGTACCACGTCTGTACCATAAAACATTTGAAATGGTGAGGTACCAATAGATTTCTTTGTTCCTATTCGATTTTCCCATAAAGCATACTTTAAATGTAAGTACCAAGATCGTTTATTTTCATTTAAAACTTTCTTAATTATGTTGATCAAACTCTTATT
>JASDQU010241222.1:68015-79993 GCA_032191745.1 Picea mariana
ATGGATAACACATAATATGTAAGGCGCTTGTTATTTTTGCAAGTTACTGCGTTATAAATGTAAGGTGTTTATTATTTCATGGTAGCATATTTGTAATTTTTATCGTTATTGATAAACATATATGGTGAAATGTTCTTGAATTAAGTACAATAATTTATTCTGAGTTAGTAAATGAGGAATGTTGTTCCTTTAAATAAGGTTGTACTTGGTTGGTAAACTTCTCATGTGCTTGGTCTGCTTGTGTTGGGCTGGATGTAGACACCTCCATGTTCCTTAGAACAGTTGCCAGCCCTGAGACCTTAAATGGTTAAAATCGATGGGAACCTGGGCTTGAGCATTGCTTACGTGTCTTGGAGGTCATAACCATTGCAGGTTAGGACGGGCGGGAAGTCGGTATTTTATATTGATTGATGGTCGTCTAATGCTTGCAGTACTGGTTGTGCGCCTTATGTATTCTTGTTGTGTTCATCGTAGTTGCATCTTATTAGTCATCGTGTGGTGACGTAGAGTTGAATGTGGTTGTTTCCCTTGTACATGCGTGCACACACTTTAAAAATAAAAAAAAAAAAAAAATTCACTTGTTGTAAGAGGTTGTCGTCGTGACGAATGAGAGGTTATTACATATGGTATCAGAGAGGGTTCGACTCATGACTTGGGATTTGCTACAACTTTCATTGACATGATTTGATTTGATTATACTGTTTCTGATCGAGTTGATTGTGTGCATGCAGGTAATCATGGTTAGAGGATGCTACGGAGGCAGACGACGGGGTGCTAGGGGAGGAGGCGTGACGCCTCCAGTAACATCCACGCCTGAGAAGTCTAACCCCCAAGGAGGCGAGCAGGTTCTTGGTCAGGAGAAGATAGCAGTTGGCAACGTGGTCAGGATGATGAGAGCTTTTCAGCGCATGTCCGAGGCACTGATCAGCCGCTTGGACAGAGATGAGGCCAGGGAACCGGCACCCACTGAGGTTCTGTCGCGTGCACCAGCCGTTACTGGTAGCATTCACCGTGAACTCGAGAAGCTTAAATTTCCTGAGTTCTTTGGTGCCATGGATGGCGCCGCCGCCAAGGCATGGTTGGAGAATATGGTGATGTGCTTCGCACTTCGCGATTATACCTCCAACATGAAGGTCCGCATGGCGGTATTTCAACTGAAGGGGAGTGCTCTTCTATGGTGGAAGATGCTCCTACCACAGCTGAACATGGTCGTCGAAGACGTGTCATGGGAACTATTCGAGGAATGGTTCCGAGAGAGGTATCTTTCAGAGGAATTCATTGAGCGTCAGCTCAATGAGTTCAACGCATTATGACAGGGAGGTCGTACGGTGCCCGAGTACGAGGGACGTTTTATGGAGCTGCTCCGGTATGCTCTGCACCTTAACACAAAGAATCTTAAGTTCAATCGGTTCATGTTTATCCTTAACGGAAGCCTGCGTGAAAAGGTTAGGATTTTGATGCCTCAAACCTTGCACGATGCCATCCAGAAGGCCCTCATAGCAGAGGAGGAGCTTATTAGTGGGGGTCAGACCAGGACTCCAGCGAGACCTGTAGGGTAGGGTTCATCTGGAACACCGCAGCACCAGACACTAGGGAGACATACGTCGGGATATCATGGCTTCCAAAGGGGATCCAATTTCACCACACCCCAGCAACCGCCACCTCAGCAGCGGACACCTTATCAGGGACCACAGCATCAGCAGCAACATCACCCGTAATAACAACAGTTTAGGCCTGTTCAGTAGAACAGACCAGGGTTCCAGGTCAGTGGGTTTTCCTCTTTTACTTCAGGTACCAGGACTACTAGGCCGAAGAAGGGGTGTTGGACGTGTGGGCAGCTACACTACTAGCATGAATGTCCTATGGAGAGGACCAGAGTGTCTGGAACAGCTAGACCCACTACAGTGGGAGAAATGGGCAAGGCCCATGAGATTCATGCAGCGGTGAATAACCACCAGGCAGAGTACCAGTCGACTGTGCTCTAGACGATAGGTACCATCGTTGAACAGACCCTTAGTGTTTTGATAGATCCTAGTGCTACTGAGAGTTTCATTTCTAGTGCAGCGCTAAAAAGGATTAAGGTAAAGGAAGTCAACCAAGATGAGTTTAGCTTCGTAGAGATGGCTTCAGGAGCCAAACAGAAGGTTGGAGGAAAAGTTATGGGCTGTGCCCTTAAACTGGGAGAGTTTTTCACGACGGTCAACTTGTACGTCACAATCTTAGGATCTTATGACGTTGTGATTGGTATGGATTGGTTGGAATTGCATGAGGCGATACTCAACTATAAGACGAAACGATTGAGCTTGGTTGATGACAAAGGGAAGAGATGTGTGATTGTAGGACAGAACCAGGGAGTTTCCCTGAGGTTTGTCTCTTTCTTACAGTTACGGAAGAGTATGCGCAAGGGGTGAAAGCTTCATGCAATCCTTGCGCTAAATGAAAAGGGAGTAGCGGAAGGTCTAGAACACCTTCCGGTGGTGAAGGAGTTTGCAGACGTATTTCCAGAGGAGTTACCTAGGATGCCACCGGAAAGGGAATTGGAGTTTACCATAGACCTGAAACCAGGGAATGAACTAATAGCAAGAACGCCTTATTGGATGTCGACCCCGGAGTTGCAAGAGTTGAAAATGCAACTGAAGGAGTTGCTGGACCAAGGACTGATACATCCTAGTGTGTCACCATGGGGTGCATCTATTATTTTCATTCAGAAGAAGGATGGATCGTGGAGGCTTTGCATTGACTACCATCAACTGAACAAGGCTACGATCAAGAATCAATATCCCTTACTAAGAAATCATGATCTGTTCGATCAAATGAAGGGCAAGACGGTGTTCTCCAAGATTGATTTGCGATCAGGGTATCACTAGTTACGGATCAAGGAGGATGACATCCATAAGACCACCTTTAAGATGAGATTTGGACATTATGAGTTTACTGTTTTACCATTTGGACTGACAAATGCCCCAGGCGTATTCATGAGTTTGATGAATGGGGTGTTCCGCGAGTACTTGGACAATTTCATCCAAGTATTCCTTAACGATATTTTGATCTACTCTTGGACGATGGAGGAGCACTTACACTTGGTTCTACAGTGTCTACGAGAGCACAAATTGTATGGGAAGTTGTCCAAATGCCGTTTTTATCAATCAAGGATTCACTACTTAGGGCATGTCATCTTCGGCGAAGGTATCACTGTGGATCCAGCAAAGGTGGAGGCTATTATGGAATGGCCTACGCCAATGAATGTCACAGAAGTGCGTAGCTTTATGGGTTTATCTGGATACTATTGACGATTTGTCGAGGGATTTTCGAAGATAGAAAATCTGATCATAGAATTGCAGAAGAAAAACAAGAAGTTTGTTTGGACCAAGAAATGCACGGAAGCATTTTGGAGGCTTAAAGAGTTTTTGACAATAGCGCTAGTACTAAAAGTCCCTAACATGGATGTGGACTTCTTGGTATGCACTGACGCATCCAAGGAAGGTTTAGGCGGAGTCTTGATGCAAGACGAACGAGTGATTGCTTACATTTTGAGAAAACTGAGAAGGCATGAGGAAAACTATNTTGAAGGTTTGGATACACTACCTTGTTGGATGAAAATTTGAACTAAAGACTGATCATTGTGGACTACAACACATTTTTATGCAAAGCGACCTGAACGCGCGACAACGGTGTTGGTCAAAATTTCTTAGCGAGTACGACTTTGATATTACTTACATAAAGGGAACAGTGAACCAAGTGGTGGATGCTTTGAGTCAAAGGCCATGCATCTTTTTGGTGTTGCCTCTTCAGATGAATCTATGTGAGAAGATTCTCACTTTACAGCGTGATGATGACTGGTACAAAGAGGTCGAGGGTTTTATTGGACAAAACACAATGATGGTACCACGATATGAGGGATTTTCATTTGATAGCGATGGGTTATTGAGGTTTAAAGGTCGTATTTACGTACCGCCAAACGACGAGTTGTGGATGTTGATCCTAAGCGAGGCTCATAGAGCAGTTTACATGGCTCACCTAGGAGTTACAAAGATGAGGGAAGATCTTAAGCCCTTATTCTTCTGGAAGGGAATGAAGGCCAACATAGTTAACTATGTGGCTGGGTGTCTGGAGTGTCAGTAGGTAAAGGATGAACATAGACACCCCGTAGGATTACTACAACAACATGCCATTCCAGAATTGAAATGGGAGGTCATTTCGATGGATTTTATCATTGGATTGCCACTGACGGTAAGGAGACATGACTCCATTTTTGTGGTAGTAGACACTCTAATGAAGAGTGCTCACTTTATTCTTGTGTGTATGACGTATCAGGCACCTGATATAGCGACATTTTTCATCAGTGAGATTGTGAGGCTGCATGGCGTGCCTAAGAGGATTATATCCGATCGAGGATCGATGTTTACTAGACGATTTTGGACGAGTTTCCAAGAGGCCTTGGGAACTCAACTTAAATTTAGTACTGCGTATCACCCAGAGACTGATGGGCAGACAGAATGAACAAACGAAACCTTTGAAGACATGTTTCACATGTACGTGATGGACCAACAAAAGCGTTGGGAGGAATTCTTGCCTCTAGTCGAGTTTTCTTACAACAACAATTACCAGAGCACCATTAAGATGGTGCCTTTTGAGTTTCTTTATGGGCGACTGTGTCGGATGCCTTTGAGTTGGGATAAACTTGAGGATAGGGTCCTGGTGGGACCAAAAGTGATCCAAGAAATGGAAGAACAAATGCAAACGATAAGACAAAGGATTAAAGAAGTGCAAGATCGACAGAAGAGTTATGCCGATGCACACCGAGTCGACCGTAGTTATGAGATCGACGATCGAGTCTTCTTGCGGGTTAAACCACATAAGAGTTCAATCAAGTTTGGAAAAGGAGATAAACTCTCTCCTAGGTTCGTGGGACCTTTCAAGATTGTGGAGAGAAAGGGGCATGTGGCCTATCGACTAGCCTTGCCTGACTCTTTGAGGTGTATGCACGATGTTTTTCATGTATCTGTTTTGAGACATTATATTAGTGATCCTACACATGTGATTGACATGAGTTCCTTGTAGGTATCGGATGAGGGAGCACTCATGGCTGAGCCGGCCCGCATCTTAGATCATTGTGTTCGACAATTACGATGTCGAATGATAGATCAAGTCAAGGTCCAATGGGACAGTTATAGTCCGCACTCGGTGACCTGGGAGGACGCATATGATATGCGCCAACATTTTCCATTTTTTTTTGATAGATAGACTTATGATACTATGATACATTTATTTTGGCATTTATACTATGAAACTTCAGGAAAAAGTTTAGACCAAGAGGGGGTGTAAGTAACATCCCTCTCTGGTGCACTAAGAAAACTTATTCTTTGAGGACACTTGCTCGCAAGTGATCTGGACTATTATGAAATTAAAAATCTTGTTCTTGATTATGATGTGTTATCATAGATTACATGATGTTTTACTGCCTTGACATAGACAGGTGATATTGACTCAATTTTATTGAGTGTGCAGAGTTTTGGACCTTGAGCATGCAGAGGCATCGATGGAACCCCTTGGACTCCAGATTGAGTCAGGGAGTGTGCTATTTGGGTTGATTTATTTACTGTGATATTTCATTGATTTGATGATATGATGTGGACATGTTCTGACACGACTATTGATGATGTAGGCTGGCGATAGCTTGTCGACCAGACTCACATATGGAGTAAAGGGGCCACACATGATTTCCAGAGAGGTTGAGGGAGAGGTGTGGACAATAGCCCTGCCACAACCTACTAGCACTCCCGACGTGGCTCGAACTGTAGGTTAACGATTACCTAGTTCGAGATGATCCACAATGCCGCGAGGGCATACTGGGACAGTCGCTCACGATGATTCTAAGGGGTGCACAATAAGGTGGGGGCCTTATTCCTTAGAGCCCTTTGTCTCCCACAAGTTCACCTAGTGGAGTGTTGACTCCATGGGTTATTGATGTCTACCAAACAGTCAAGTAGGCAAGTGGCACCCTTGGAACACGTGGTGCATCCTGAAGGGCACGTCGCACAAAAGAAACGAACGAGGTGAGTGGCACCCTTGGAGCACATGGTGCATCCTAAAGGGCATGTCACGCAAAATAAATGAACAAGGCGAGTGGCACCCTTGGAGCACGTGGTGCATCCTGAAGGGCACGTCGCGCAAAAGAAACGAACGAGGCAAGTGGCACCCTTGGAGCACGTCGTGCGTCCTGAAGGGCATGTCACATTGATGTTGATGAAGGAACAAACTTAGATGGCCCTAAGACATTTAACGCATTAACAAATTCTTAAACAACTTCCCTAAATAATTGTCTCCCCGTTTAGAATCTAAATCTAAGTCTAAAACTTCTCTAAGGTAAAATTTTGTTTAACCTTAAGAAAAAGACCCTATAAAAATAAAAATAAAAATTTAAACTAAAACCCACTTAAGTAATAGTTTAGTATTCATAAAATTCCTGAGGTAAATGAAGAGTGAAGAAATTAATTAAATTAGTGGATTTAAAAAAATGTAAAGAAGAAATAAATTCTTTAACTTGTGAAAGTGTAAAAAGATATCAATTTAATAATAAAAAGGAAAAGAGTAATTAGCGCAACTACCATTTTGGATCTAGTAAAAAGGGAAAGAAGGGAATAATAAAAATTAGGAAACTAAGGAATAGGGTGAAACATAATAAGGGAAAGAGGGGAACTTATGGTAAAAGGCGAGTTCAACATAGTAAGGAATATGCAATTAAGAACCTTCTAAAATGAACTAAATTAGTAACTTGATTTTGGGGAAAGTATTTAAATCTGAATGGGAATCTAGGAACACCTAGGAGTAAATTTAGGAGCAACTCTAGGTGGGTGAGGGAATTGAGACAATTAATAAAATTAAAGAAAATAATTATTGGAGAAAAGAGGGGGATGGATGACACTTGTGCGAAGGAGAATATTTAGAATATTTTTATTAAAACTTAATTTAAATGTGATTTAGGGAAAGTTGTGTTGGCAGCCAATTCAATTTTTTCAATTGCCCTTAAAGCTTCCTACACCTATGTCTCTTGAACTTCAAATTTTTGTCGCATTTTGCAAATAGAAGACACTTTCATTTCAAGCGACATTTGCAAATTGGTTTCGATTTAGTTTTCACGACTGAAAGCGTGAAAAATCCTTCATCTTTATTTGGACTGTCATGATCTGCTTATTTGATATCCTGATTGGTACTTACCTTTGGTCTGCTATTCAGTGGCTGGAATGAATTTTAAACTATGTCCAATTACCTACTTTTACTTTGATTGCGCAACTTGATTTTTATTTAATCGATGAGGCATTGAGCATGTTAATTTATGGGTTATATTTGATTTCATAAGGGTCATGGTTGATTTTGTTTTATGTGATGCGATCCTTACTTTCATAAGTTCTTGGATTTTCGATTTCATAAAGTCATTGGTCACAATGTTTTATAAACTTTGATTATATATTATGCAACAAGCGCATATGAGTTTCGATTTCATGTTGAATGGCAATGGTTTGAAGTTGTGAAATCGCACATTGGTGAAACATTTGGATTTTGGATTTAATGGCTTGAATTATCACATGGCGCGTATCAACTTTGGGTTTGATTCTATATTGAATATCCATGGTTTCAAATGATACAATGCTACCTTGGTATCACAATCCACCGTTTAAAGCTTTGTGTTAACCGATTAATGTGGTTTGAGTGGTGTCATAATTGATTAAACAGTGATGTACTCGACCATTAATGTTTTGCATGGCGGTGAACTAAACCACCACCTTCGCACGCGCATATTGATTTGCCTCCACTTTGAGCGCTTGCAGTTGTTAGCCCTATCGATTATGCTCCTATGTGTTTGATCTGAACCCTACCATGATGCCCGCACCATGGCTCCAGTCGTAAGGGCTGAACCCAATGGTTGCCAAGCTTTGTTAATGTTTGATGGTGCATATAGCGACCTGGAGGAATTCGGCTGGATCCCTTTCATACGAAGGTTTGATGGCTTTAACCCTGGTGTGGCTCGGCAGTTTGCGTTAACTTTCGATGGCTGCCGTGCCAAGGTTGGGGATGTGCAGTTAGAAATTGATGAGAAATTTATCAGTTTGGCTACTGGTCTGCCTGCTGTCGGGCAGAAATGGTCGAAAAATTGCAAGGTGGAGGATGTCCTATGGACATTGCTCTTCCAGTCACGAAAGGTGAGTTCTTGTGACAAGGGTTTGCCTGCAAATATGTTGAAGCAACACTGGCACAACCTGTTCATGATAACCAAGCAGTTCATTATCTACGAGGGCAGGTATGGTTTTGTTTTCTTGTACCACCTTCAGCTACTGATGGTTTTCATGGGGTACGAGCTTAACATGCCTTACTACATGCATAGGAGTTTGTTCAAAATGTCTAAAAGGTATAAACAGAACCAGTCCGATACCAGTCTTTTTCATTTTGGGTTAATTAAAATGCTTGTAGTTTGTAAGTTGGGGTTAGATCATGAATGTTGGGATGAGTTTCTTAAACGCAATGATTTTGCAGACTCAATCCCACCACAGGTTGACAAACCTATGGTGAGGGAGTGCAAATCAGTACCCCCTGTGCCTTACAGTGCATTGCTACCTACACCCCTACCCGATTCTCCTATTGGCCTACCCAATTCCGTTACCCAGGATACCGAAGATGCTAAACCCGTGGCTAAAAGGCCTAAAGCCAAACCCTCTGCCAATTCAAAAGGCAAGAAAAATGCTCGGTTAATCTCTTGCATGGAAAGAAACAAACCAAAAGCACCTGTTAATCTTGACCCTATTATGGTAAGTGAAGATTCTGACTCAGAGGTCGAACGTTATCTGGCGAGTGAGTATCACTATTTTGAAGGTCCGTGTGACAAACCCTCATACGATTTTGTGAAGAACCTACCACCTTGCTTGCGAAGTGATCCTAATTTTCCAGGCATCAAAATGCCCTGTGAAATCCCAGGTGACTTATCGAAACCCCCTCCTGTTCTAGTCGAACCAGCTGCTCCACCATGTGATCAGTGTGGATCATGGTTGGAAAGGTATTACCTCGACGTGCCAATGCTGCAGTCCAGAATTCATTCTCTGGAGGATCAAGTTGCAAAGCTCACCGGTGAAAAGGCAAAGATGCCACCCACTGATAAGAAACAGCGAACAACAGGTTCGATTTTGTTTAAGAACGTGGAGTCGGCTACAACAGTCATCAATTCAAAATTGGCGTAGCTTGAACAGCCTCACTAGTATGACTTTCACCTATTTATAAGCTCTGTTTATACTGTGGATCTGCTCTGTCGCATAAGCATGCACTTTTGTATATAATTTTGTTTTGTAAATCGAATTTCGTTATTGTTTTAAGTTTCGATTGGATTTGGTTTTGATTCGATTGATCGTAGGATAGATTTGATTGTTTCGATTTGGATTGAATTGAATACTCTGTCGATTATTGAAGTTGTCAATATTTTCTAAACACAGATCGTTTCTGGTATATCAATTTCAAAACACAGTTAATATTTCATTTCAAATTGGTCATATACGATATATTCGGTAAATTATGGTTATCTGTTGTATTTGAATACCATTCTGTGGATGCATGACTAAATTGTGAGTAGATTTGAATCATGACCATTATAACCAACCTATCGATTTGCATAGTTTGACCATATGATCAGTTTGATTCATATATTGCTTAATTTTGATTTGGGAATGAAATTGATTATGCCCAGGATTACGATGTGTTTCTATTTTTAGCTCAGTCACATTTTGATTTGATTATTGCCTAGTTTATGGTTATCACTGCTGTTGATGGTTACGATCATTATGTGATCCTGTCTGATTTACTATGTAAATGCTCAACGATTGTAATCTATGGTGAAGTCCGATGCTGTTATGTACGTTTGGTCATAATCGTAACGGCCTTTCTATATCGGCATTTGATTAAAACGATATGAATCCTATGCACCCTGTTATAGTTGTAACCAATCGATTGTGATGGTGTTCGATTATAACTATATCGATTTTGATTACATCGTATCTTATACGATACGATTTACTTGTAATTGCATTTAGATATGAAACAATGTGGTTATAATCTGACCTGATTCTATGGCAACTAAAAACAGAGCATTCTTATCCCGTTTCGATTGCATACTTTTAGATTTGGTTTGATTTGAATGAGAAATTTGCTTGAACCATTGATAATTCGATTTTAATAAAAGAAAATTAAATTGGATTGTTTTAAAAAGATTTCGATTTGTTTTCTATCCGATTCTGTTTGCTATTTTAGACTAGCTACAGAATCAGATGATTCTGTAGCTAAGTCTGTAGGATCAATTTTTTAGTATTTTGTTGCTGAAATATCTTTCTAATTTGATATTTGTGTTCTATTGCAGGTAAATTCAAATTTGCAATTGAGTTGTTGAAGCAGTTAGGGGATATTTCAAAATTTTCACTTGCATTTTATTTTCTTAGTTTAGGTGATTTTGGGATATTTCCCAGATTATGTAAAACTGTTTGATATTATCCACAAGGAAGTTTTACCTTGTGAAGAGACCTATATATACTTATGATTTTTGTAATAATCATCATCCTCATTCGTGGGAGAACAAGGATATGGAGTTATAATACAGACTGAAGAAGAATTTGGTGTTTTGTCACAGCTTTAGCTTTTCAATATATCAATATTTTGTTTTATGTTGTGTATATCATTTTGTTTATGGTTTATGACTACTTTCGCTATCTAAATCATGTGCAAATGATATAATTTTGATCATTGTTATCCATATCTTGTCTCTTCCAAATAGATAAAAGACATAACAATTGTTAATCCAGTTTGTGAATGACAGGTTTATCTTCTT
Source organism: Picea mariana (assembly GCA_032191745.1). Lineage (NCBI taxonomy): Eukaryota > Viridiplantae > Streptophyta > Pinopsida > Pinales > Pinaceae > Picea > Picea mariana. The sequence continues at coordinate 78,877 of JASDQU010241222.1, forward strand.
CATGAACTGAATTGTTACATATAAGTTTTTGCATAACAGGTTTCCCTTATTGCAGGAATTTATAATCATAAGATTGTTATGATTTTCTTTTATGTCTTGTTTGTCCTATAAAACACTTCAAGAAGCACCATAGCCTATCGTTTACGAGAAGCTTACGGACTAACCAGTGCGAGTTTCCCTCCTCCGATCAGCTTAGAAGTTATCATACACAGGGCAGACTTGGAGCGTTTCCAGGTCAATTAGTCTGTTGTTTACTGTTTTTATTAAGTAGTTTAATATAGATATAAGTTTAATTAGATTTATAGTAGATTGTTTAATTTCAGTAAATATATTAGATCGTTTAATTTCAGTAGTTTTATTGCTTTTTCATAAAATATAAAAATCAAAAAGAGATTCTTGGCTGTCTTAAGGCAGAAAACACATGAGTTTTGCAGGTTTTAATTAAATCTGTAGGCTGTTTATAGTGTACATTTGTGAATAAGTAATATTGTAGCTGGTAATTAGATAGTTGATTTGAGTTATTACAATAGTAATTGGTAGATTGTATATAATAGTTAGAATAATTATATTTAGTTTTAATTTAGTAGTTTGTTTTAATTAGATTAGTATATTAGTTAGTTTTTAGTTAATTTGTCTTATTAAGTTTCAGTTAGTTTAGTTTCTTTTATTTAGTTTTAGTTAGTTTTAGTTAGTCTTAGTTTGTTTTATTTGTTTTAGTTAGATAACTTAGATCAGCTTTCTCTTTGGTTTTCTTAGGAGACCTTAGAGCGGCCAACGGAGCCGTTAAAGTCGTCAAGGTGGTTCATTCCAAACGTCTTGGGTTATTTAGACAACACCAGACCGATTCAACTCTCTCAATTAACGGACAGACAATTTCGCCCGTCAACAAATGGCGCTAGAGGGAGGGCCTAAACTTAATTAATGGCACGAGGTGGTTGAGAGACTCCTCCCCCACCTAATCGCACACCTATAGTGACTAGAAGCCGTTCACAAGATAATATCCCCCCTCAAACAACAACTACTTCAACCGAAGATCCACAGATCACAGTTGAGCCAGCAACCCCTAATCCTATAGGTGGTGATCTCCAAGAGATCGTTCGTCAATCTCTTATCAAAA
>JASDQU010241222.1:114360-125804 GCA_032191745.1 Picea mariana
ATGAGCTCTACTTTCAAAGGCGCTGAACTTAATTACCCAGCGGTTGATCGGCAAACCTACGCTGTCTTTAAGGCAGTTAAGCATTTTCGTTCTTATCTTCTGAAGTCAAGGACGAAGGTCATTGTCCCCTACCCTGTCGTAAGGAACTTGTTAGTGCAAAAAGAGTTAGGAGAGAAAAGAGCCAACTGGGTCACCTCCTTGCAAGAGTATGACTTAGAAATCACCCCAGCACATATCGTGAGAGGCCAAGGGTTGTGTGAGTTGGTTGTTGATTCAGAAACTGAACAGCAAGAAGATAGTGATACGTCAGACCTAGAACAACGCGATCAAAGTTTGATTGGTTGCACACAAAACCTCGTAAGTCCTTGGTACGACGATATTAGGCATTGTCTTCAATATGGATCAGCACCCCGTCACCTTGACCCAGCCAAAAGAAGAGCGTTGAGACTAAAGTCTGCCTCCTTTCATTTAGTTAACGGTATACTGTTTCGTCAGAATTTTGATGGCATACTGATGCGTTGTCTCGAAAAGGACGAAGCAGAGAAAGTCTTTCTTGAGTTGCATGCAGGATAAACTGGTGGTCACTTCGATGGCGACACCACTTCTCATAAGGTTTTAAGAGCTAGTTATTACTGGCCGACACTTTTTAGGGACGCCCATGCCTTGTGTCGTAAATGTATTATCTTTCAGAAAGCATCAGGGTGATTACAAAAACCAGCCTTCCCCTTGCAACCCGTTTCAGTCGATTCTCCTTTACAGCAATGGGGCCTTGATATCATTGGTCCTATTAACCCTCCATCCTCCCAACAACACAAGTATATTGTGACAGCCACTGATTACTTTACTCAATGGTCTGAAGCCGCCGCGCTAAGAACTGTTAACACAAGTCAGGTGATCTCTTTTCTAAACTCGAATATCATCACCCATTTTGGTATCCTTGATTGTCTAGTCTTTGATAATGCTTCATATTTTTCTTCTCTTGAGATGAGTGAGTTCGCCTTAGAGAAGGGAATAAAGCTGAAGTATTCTGCTAGTTATTACCCCCAGGGCAACGTCTTAGCAGAATCGACCAACAAGAACTTGATCAAAATTATCAAGAGAACCGTGGCTGAAAATCACAAGAACTGGCACAACGTACTTCTGAATGCATTATGGGCTAATAGGCTAACACCCAAAGCTGCTATAGGTAATTCCCCCTTTTTTTTCGTTTATGGCAGAGAAGCCATTCTGCCACCTCACATTCTTCTTCCTTCACTCCAATTGTCACAAAAAGTCCAAGAAGAAGAATGTCCCCCTTTAGAAAGCCGTATTAACGCTTTGATGAAGTTACAAGAAATAAGAACCCAAGCTAAGCGCAAACTAGATAAACATCAACAACTGATTAAAAGCTAGTTCGATTCTAATTCTGCTTCTGATAGGAATTTTGAAGTAGGCAATCTCATCTTAAAGTGGGACAAACCACACGAAGGTAAGGGTGAACATACCAAGTTTCAAAATTTGTGGCTTGGGCCATTTCTGATTGCTGAAAAGTTGGGTCCTAGTTCCTTTCGTTTACAGAATCTTGAAGGGCATCTTGACACCTATCCGGTGAATGGCCAAGCCCTGAAAAGATACTTTGCTTGATTTCTACCCTTGTATATTATGTAAATATTACCTTTTGTTTTTATTTTTTCCTTTGTTTTCGTTTTTATTTTGATTTGGATTGATCAGTTTTTTATGTTTTTTGAAACGTATGCATGCCTGTGCACTGAGCCATTCAGACAAAGACCATAAGAAAATCTCTTCCCTTAAATAACTTCTGAAAGGTTGTACGAACATCAAAGATATATTGCTAAAAATGATATTTATGTTGGAAAAATTTTGTTGTTTGAAAGAAGTTTACTGATTTCAATCTCTAAGCAAAGTTTGTCATGAACATCTATTATCTTTTTACGCTGTCCCTTTTCCGTAAAGGAATGACTCAAAAAGGATGTCTCCCTCTCAAAGTAAGTTGTTTTAGAAATAAAACATTTCTGGAGCTGAATGAAGGATAGTATCAAAAAAAAAAATTCTGATGAGGTCTAAAAAAATATGATAAAATACCAAGATTTTTCAGCATCACCCCGCTCAGTTATATATAAAAGAAAAACAAAATAAAAATGGAGCTGTGGGAAGTGTTTGTAAACTCGCCGGGATACTGAACAGGTCCGCTGGCAGTGGGTAAATGCAAGCATGGCGCCAAGACAACTTCGTCGGGGTACTGAACAGGCCCGCTGGCAGCGAAGCAATGTCGGGTACACGAAAATCTGTGAAAAAGATAAGAAACCTCTTTTAAAGTCCTTTATTCTAATCTAGAACTTCTTGACAGGATACGGACGTCCGAGTGGGTTAAATGGCAACCCTGTCGAGGCTATGGACGCCTACTGGCAGCAATGGCCATGCCAACAGTATTGAATATTTTATCATAAAAATCATGACTTGCTGATCTTAAGACTGTTATTAGTTCACATCTTTTAAAACATCGCTGGAAAAGATAGTAAATGATGATGTTTGTACGATTTTCTGGTTGTTGTTTTTGAGTTGAATTTTTCTCTGCCGTCCTAATCTGAATTTTTTTCTTTTGACAGAGATAACTGCTTCACCCAGTGTGTCGCCATTGTTGGCAGCCAATTCAATTTTTTCAATCACCCTTATAGCTGCCTACACCTATCTCTCTTGATCTTCAATTTTTTGTCGCATTTTGCAAAAAGACGACACCTTCATTTCAAGCGACATTTGCAAATTGGTTTCGATTTAGTTTTCATGACTGAAAGCGTGAAAACTCCTTCATCATTATTCGGACTGTTATGATCTTCTCATTGATATGCTTACCTTTGGTTTATTTTTCGAACTATGTCCATTAGTTTACCATCATTCCGATTGCGCAACTTGATTTTTATTTAATTGATAATCCATTGAGTTTGTTGATTGGTGAATTATACTTGATTATATAGGGGTCATGATGGATTAAAGTTTGTTTTATATGATCCTTATTATTATGAGCTCTCGACTTATAGATTTTATAAAATCTCTTGTTGCAATGTTTTACAAACTTTGATTATAGAAGCGCATGGGTCACATACGAATTTGATTTCATATTGAATGGTTTTCAATGTTTGATTATACACTTGGCTCATTGATGAAACTTTTCGATTTCATGTTGGTTTGAATTATACACATGGCGCATTTATATAATATATGGTTTTGGTTTTTGGCACGTTGATATGGTTATTCACCCATTCGGGCTGGCCGATTAATATGGTTTAAACGATATGATTATTGATTGAACAACACTGTACTGTGCCATTAATACACTGCATGGTGGTGATAATCCCACCACTTTCGCACGCATTACATTGATTCATTCCCCTTTGAGCGCTTGCAGCTGTTAAGCCCTATCAATTTTTGCTCCTGCATATTGTATTGTTCAAACCAAACCCTACCATGCACCCGCGCCATGGCTCCGGTCGTAAGGGTTGAGCCCAATGGTAGCCAGACACTGTTAATGTTTGATGGTGCTTACAGCGACCTGGAGGAATTCGGATGGCTCCCATTCGTAAGAAAGTTTGATGGCTTTAACCCTGGTGTGGCTCGACAATTTGTGTTAACCTTCGATGGCTTCCGTGCCAAGGTAGGAGATGTGCAGTTAGAAATTGATGAGCAATTTATCAGTTTGGCTACTGGTCTGCCTGCTGTCGGGCAGAAATGGTTGAAAAGTTGCAAAGTGGAAGATGTCCCGTGGACATTTCTCTTCCAGTCACGAAAGGTGAGTTCTTGTGACAAGGGTTTGCCTGCAAATATGTTGAAGCAACACTGGCACGACCTGTTCATGGTAATCAAGCAGTTCATTACCTTCGAGGGTAGGTATGGTTTCGTTTTCTTGTACCACCTTCGGCTACTAATGGTTTTCATGGGGTACGAGCTTATTATGCCTTACTACTTGCATAGGAGTTTGTTCAAAATGTCTAAAAGGTATAAACGAAACCAGTCCGATACTAGTATTTTTCATTTCGGGTTAATTAAAATGCTTGTAGTTTGTAAGTTGGGGTTACACCGTGACTATTGGGATGAGTTTCTTAAACACAATGATTTTGCAGACTCAAGCCCACCACAGGTTGACAAACCCGTGGTGAGTGAGTGCAAATTAGTACCCCCTGTGCCTTATAGTGCATTGTTACCTACACCCCTACCCGATTCTCCTATTGGCCTACCCAATTCCGTTACCCAGGATACCGAAGATGTTAAACCCGTGGCTAAAAGGCCTAAGGCCAAACGTAATGCGAATGCTAAAGGCAAGAAAAATTCCTGGTTAATCTATCGCATGGCAAGGAATAAACCCAAAATTCTTGTTAGCCCTGACCCTATCATGGTAAGTGAAGATTCTGACTCAGAGGTTGAACACTACCAAGCAAGCGAGTATCCCTATTCCGAAGGGCTATGTGATAAACCCGCATATGATTTTGTGAAGAACCTACCACCTTGCTTACAAGATGATCCCAATTTTCCAGGCATTGAAATGCCTCATGGAACCCTCGGTGACTCGTCTAAACCCCCTCCTGCTCCAACCGAAACAATTGCTGCACCATGTGAACAGTGTGGCTCATGGTTGGAAAGGTATTACCTCGATGTTCCAATCCTGCAGTCCAGAATCCATGCTTTGGAAGATCAAGTGGCAAGGCTTACCATCCAAAAGGCAAAGATGCCATCCATTGACAAGAAGCAACGAACAACCGGTTCGATTTTGTTTAAGAATGTGGAGTCTGCTATAGCGGTTGTGAACTCAAAGCTGGCATAGTCCAAACAGTCGCACTGGTATGATTACCACCTATTTATATGATGAACTCACAGCTCTGTGTATAGCCTCAAGTTGAAATTGGTTAATAAGCATGCATTTGTTGTATATAAGTTTGGTTAATCGATTTTCGGATTGGTTTTGATTAGATTTAGTTCTGATCTAATTGATCATGATTGGATTTGATTGTTTTTGGATACTTTGTTATTGAAGATTGTTGATATCTTTTCTAAACACAGGTTATTTTGGTATCCCAATTTTGGAACACAGTCAATATCTCTTTTCGATTTGGTTATATCATGTGCGATATGGTTGGCAAATTGGTTAGTTGTTGTGATTGTATATTCTATGTTCGGACCAATCGTATATCATTTTTTTATTACATAATCGAATTGCGAATAGATATGAATAGTGGCTGTTATACCCAACCAAATTGATTTGGACTGTTTTTTATTGTAACAAACATATCGTGTGAATTCGATTTGAGGAATGAAATTGATTGTATCCAGTCTTACAATTTGTGTCTATAATTAAACTCAGCCATATTCATTTCGGTTATTTACCTGGTTTATATTATGGATTCTGTTGATTTTATCAGGACCCTGTCTGTTGACTGTGTGGTGATCAATAACGAAATGCGTTTGGTTGTTACTCATTCAGTATGATTCCATTTGAAATGCTTTACCTATCTTTGCATTTGATTGAACGATATCAATTTATTGCTATGACTATAATGAGTCAACGATGGTTACGATCATCATTTTTGTCATTTCTGTTCACCATGCGATAATCAACGATCGAATTCTATAGCAATTTTTAATGGATATGTTTCATTTTGATTATAATTGCAACAACCTTCCCATTTTGACATTTAATTAAAACAATATGAGTTTCACACAGCTGTAACCAATCGATTGTGATTAAGTTCAATTATAACTATATCGGTTTTGATTTCATCAATACGATTTGCTTGTAATTGCAATTGGATATGAAACAGTGTGGTTATTATTTGACCATATTTTATGGCAATTAAAAGGCAGAAAATTCTTATCCTGTTCCGATTGCAGCCTTTGATTTGATTTGATTTGAATTTGTTTGAACCATTAGTAATTCCATTTTATTGTTTATTAAAAGAAAATTAAAGTGGATTGTTTTTAAAAAAAAAAAAAAAAAAAAATTCATTTGATATCTATCTGGACCTGTATGCTATTCTAGACTAGCTACAGAATCAGGTGATTCTGTAGCTAAGTCTATAGGGTCAATTTTTTATTATTTTGTTACTGAAATATCTCTCTAATTTGATAATTGTGTTCTATTGCAGGTAAATTCGAAATTGCAGTTGAGTTTCTGGGCAATTAGAGGATATTTCAAAGATTTCACTTGCATTTTAGTTGCTTAGTTTAGATGATTTGGAGGATAGTTCCCAGATTATGTAAAACTGTTTGATATTATCCACAGGGATGTTTTAACTTGTGGAGAAACTTATATATACTTATGATTTTTGTAATAATGTTCATCCTCATTCGTGGGAGAACAAGGATATGGAGTTCTAATACAGACTGGAGCAGAATTGATGCTTTGTCACAACTTTAGCTTCTCAATATATCAACATTATGTTTCATGTTTTGTATATCACTTTGTTTATGTTTTACCACTACTTTAGCTATCTAAATCATGTGCAAATGATATAATTTTGATCACTCTTATCCATATCTTGTCCCTTCCAAATAGATAAAATACATAACAATTGTTAATTCAGTTTGTGAATGACAGGTTTATCTTCTTCATAGATTGAATTGTTAAATATAAGTCCTTGCATAACAGGTTTCCCTTATTGCAGGAATTTATAATCATAAGATTGTTATGATTTTCTTTTATGTCTTGTTTTTCCTGTAAAACACTTCAAGAAGCAGCACAACAGATCGTTTACGAGAAGCTTATGGAATAACCAGTGCGAGTTTCCCTCCTCCGACCAGCTTAGAAGTTATCATACACAGGGTAGACTTGGAGCGTTTCCAGGTCAATTAGTCTTTTGTTTACTGTTTTTATTAAGTAGTTTAATATAGATGTAAGTTTAATTAGATTTATATTAGATTGTTTAATTTCAGTAAATATATTAGATTGTTTAATTTCAGTAATGTTTATTTCTTGTTCATAAAATATAAAAATAAAAAAGAGATCCTTGGTTGTCTTAAGGCAGCAAACACATGAGTTTTGCAGGTTTTAATTAAATCTGTAGTTTGTTTATAATGTACATTTGTGAATAAGTAATATTACAGCTAGTAATTAGATAGTTGATTTGAGTTATTATAATAGTAATTAGTAGATCGTATATAATAGTTAGAATAGTTATATTTACTTGTAGTTAGTTTGTTTCATTAGTTTTAGTTGATTTTAGTTTGTTTTATTAGTTTTATTTAGTGTTAGTTTGTTTAGATTACTTAGCTCAGATCAATTCTCTCTTTGGTTTTCATAGGAGACCTTAGAGCGGCCAACAAAGCCGTTAAACTCGTCAGGGTGGTTCATACCAAATGGCTTGGGTTATTTAGACAACTCCGGACCAGTTCCACTCTCTCAATTGACGGACAGACAATTTCGCCCATGAACAAATAGCAACATAGGAACAAGATCACTGAGAAATACACATTCACAAGAGACACGACATTTATCCTGGGAAACGCTCTAGGGGAAGAAAACCCAACAAAAATTCCTTAATATAAATAACCAATACAATGCTAAGAGATCTCTATGCTAAAACATAAAGTCCTCTCCAAGATATGTGCCACTCTCTCTCTCCTTTGCCGGTAACAGATCAGAACTTGTATCTCAAACTGAGAAAGTGAGTTGTGATCAAATGAGGCGCTAGCCTCCTTTATTTATACAAGTTCTGGCACGTGTGAAGTGTCTCTTCACTGGCATGGCCGACTTCTCAATCTAGGTGGGTAAACCCACCTTTTATTATATTTCTGGGTCTTCTTATTAACTGTTGGTGCTGACTTCCTATTCTACCTATTATAATTGTCTATTGACCAATCCACAAAAGGGGATTTGGTCCTATTACAATATCCAACATGATCAATCCACAATGGGGATTGATCCTATAAAAAAAATATCAATAATAATAAGAATACTCTTTTCAGTTACATCATTTCAACATAACACACGCAGCTTAAATGCACACATGAATGATATATTGAATGAGTATGATATAATGCAATCCAATATTCTGTTCTTGCAAGAAACACACATGGCATTATGCATACAGAACAAACAATTCCCAAATCACAATTGCATATCAAGTTACATTACACAAGGGGTAATGATACTGGTGAAAAAACATGTATCGATTTTGGACCATATACATATCGAAGAAAAGAATGTTGAACTGGTGCTTGCAAATTTGTTTTCCCATGGAACAGAAGTTGCAATATTGAATCTGTATGTTGCTCCCCATGCAACATTCTCCAACATAGTGCATGTTATTTCCAATGCATTGGCCCATTTCCATATGAACGGACCCATTGTACTTGTATGAGACTTCAATATTGATATGCTACAAAATAATAGCAAAACAAAAGAATTGGAAAACTACATGTGCAAATACAGTCTCCGCTTTCTTTTGAACACAAGCCATATGCAAAACAAACTTATTGACCATGTCTGGTCCAATGTGCCCATTCCTCAATACAGTATGTTTGTCTTAGACACATATTGGTTTGATCACGATACAATTGGTATTGCACTTGAATTATGACATATACATCAAACTTATTGCAAACTCATATTGCTATGTTTCAAAGCATATATGTATCCCTAATTTCTACACACATCTTCCTAGTGAGCATACAAATAGTGTTCTACTCGAATTATAAAATATACATTGTGCAAAAAAAAAAAATACATCCTCCCAAAAACTATTTGTGACTTTATTCATCTTATTCTATTTCTTTTTTGTATATGTACATAGTAGTTGCCTTTTTCTTAACATCTGAACTTATGTTCATATTCGTTTTTCTTTGTACTTTTGTTGATAGAAACAGATAGAAAAACTAGACGACACAAAGAACTCCTACCCAGAGATGTAGACCAATCAATGCAAAGGTGCATTCTTTTTCTGCCTGTGTTCCATAGTAAACAATTTTTCGTTTACTTTCTCTGTGTTTGTCAAACTTGTTTGCAGCTTTGTTTTTTTTTTTTCACCGTGTAGAGGCCTCTACCTTGCATGTCTGCCATCCAACAGATGCAATGTTGAGCCAGCCAACCCGCAAGTCCACTTGTCAATTTGTATATTGCACAACTATGACGTCTATTTGCAGGATACAGAACATTAGAGGCACAATGTCTAGCCCGCAAGTGCATGATCCAAATAAGTGGCTAGGTATGGAATAAGGGATCTATGTATATTTGGTATGTAGTTCTCGTTTGTGGGAGCACTCCAGCCCTAGAGTTTGTCAATTTGTATATCGCGGAAATTAGTAGAAGTAAAATGTTTAGCTTGCCAGCTCGCAAATTTGCTTGTCAATTGACAAATTTTGAGCTGACCAGCCTACAAATCCGCTTGTCAATTTATTATCATAATCTATTTGTAAGGCACTAAAAAATAGAGCCCCATTTTTAACCTCGAAAGCCCGAGAACCCGCGATCTAGAAACTATACATGGTCTATAAAATCTCAGCCAGCCCACAAGTCTGCTTGTCAATTTGTATATCGCAGAACTGTATGTGCTATTTGTAGAACACAGAACAATAGAGAACTTTTTTTTTACCCCTCCCTCCCGAGAACCTGCAAGTATGGAATGTGATAATGAAACATGGTGTATATAATCTCATGTTGATACTTTATAAAGGTACATATTTAGTTTTTTTCTCGTTTCTACACACATTGATCTGGTAACCACAGAGTTGGTGTTGCACATGAATTATGAAATATGCATTGGGAGTCGGACAGATCCAAGTTCACAATCCAAATGAGTGGCTAAATATGGAATAAGGGATCTGTGCATATTTGGTATGTATTGCTCATTTCTAGGAGCCCACCAGCCTTGGAGTAGAATGTTGAGCCGGCCAACGTGCAAATTCGCTTCTTAGTTTATTATAATAAGCTATTTGTAAGTCATCGAGAAATAGAGCCTTGTTTTTTACCTCGCCAGCCCGAGAACCCGTGATCCAGAAACTGTGTATGGTCTATAAAATGTCAACCAACCCACAAGTTCGCTTGTGTATTTGTATATCGCGGAACTGTGTGTGCTATTTGTAGAACATCGAACAATAAAGGCATTTTTTTTAGGCTGCCCTCCCGAGTACCCGCGATCCCGAAAGTGGAAAAGCATGGAATGACATATTTGTATATGCTCTATAAAATCTCATGTCCATACTTTATGAAGGTACATTTTTAGTTTTTCCTCGTTTCTACACATACTGATCTGGTAACCACAAAGTTGGTGTTGCACATGGATTATGAAATATGAACTGGGAGTCAGACTAAGCCCTTTGGTTTGGTTAGCTGAACAATTCTGACTCATGCAGTTTCAGCATTGAACACTTAGCAGTTTCACCATGCACTTTCAGACTTACTCTTCCTCATGCCCGTCACCTTCGTTGTAACTGCCACCTTCGCACTTCTAAGTATGCAATAATTAAGCTTTACTTCTAACAGATCATCATACAACACACATAGATATTCTGATTAATGAGGAGATTTTGCATTCGCGTGCATTGAAGCAATGTTTTCGGGCGGGTTATATTGTCCCCTCAATTTCTTCATTTCAAGCAGCGTCTAGAGCAAACCAATGTTTTCATAAAGTATTGGCACCAACTCTACAATAGTTTTGTAGAGATACAATGAACATCTTCCTCGCGAGCTTCCCATGCAGAAATTTACAATGAAAACATGGATCTTGACGCTCATTTGGAAAGGATATTCTGCAACCTTGATCAAACCAGAGATGTAGTTCAGCATACCTTCTCAATGGGCATGGTTGATACCCTAATTTTTTACAAATATGAATCCTTCGTATTTCAGAGTGTTTTTTTTTAATCTGAATCAAAAAAATTAATCATTGAAAAAAGAGATGTAAAAAATAAGAAAAGAAAACATCGTTCAGAACTTGACCTTGCCAATATGTAGGCATCCAAAATCTCTCAACTTCACATGGCAATCGAAGATGCTCTTCATGATTCCGTTGGAGTCATTGAAGCCGAAAATGCGAGGCTAAAGAACCGGATTAAGGAATTAGAGGAAGATTTGTTTCCTATGACATTGCTTCACAGTTCTTTGGGAATAGCCATGCCTGCTACTACCTGCACCACTGCAACAAATCTAAAAGGGTCATCCATCTTCCTTGCATTCTGTAGAGGATATGTCGAGAAAAGTATCAACAAAATAATGGAGCTGATTACTAAGGCCTAGGAAACATCACAGAATATGGATTCCCTGGGGAGTAGGGCACATAACTTGCTTCTACTTCTACAGATGGATTTAAAAATGAAGAAACTTTCTATGTGCAGACAGTCATACCTTTTGACTTTCATGTCAACAACATGCCAAAGACGAGAATAAGACAACATGATCTCCCTTCCAATAAACGACTCACTCAATCAGAAGCATGATGGAAAGAGAAAGTGAAGAACTTGTA
>JASDQU010241222.1:153801-172445 GCA_032191745.1 Picea mariana
TCCTATGACATCAAGCCTTTCAAAGATGAGGTACTCTGTGATATTTCTCCCCTTGAAGTTTGTGATGTTCTTTTAGGACAACCATATTTGTGGAAGTGTCATGTTGTGTGTGAGTCTAGACCCCGCAGTGTTATTATTACTTTGGGTATACAATTGTACATGATCCCAGAGGTGGTGCCACCCACTGCTATTTCTTTAATCTCTGCTAAGCAATGCAGTAAGTTCATTTCATAGACCAGGAAGTTCTTCTTCTTTGTGATCCATTCTCACAATAAGCAGAAGATCACCGCCACATTCGTGACCTCTACACAACACCTCTTTTTGAAGCATAAGCAAGTGGATGGGATAGTGGAATAATATAGAGACATCTTCGTCTCACCTACAGGGGTACCGACACACTGCCATGTCAAGCATCCAATTGATCTGACCCCTGGCACGCCTCTACCTAATGGACCAGTCTATCAATGCTCATTGATGGAGAATGGAGAAATAAAGCGTCAGATCCAAGAGATTCTCCAAAAAGGGCACATCAGACCTACATCCTCCCCCTGTGGAAGCCCGATTGTACTGGTGCAGAATAAGGACGGGACTTGGCGACTCTACCTTGATTACAGAGCCTTAAACAAAATCACAGTCAGGAACCGCTATCCCATTCCCGGGATTGACGACCTTCTTGACCAACTCAAGGGGGGAAATTTCTTCAGCAAGATTGACCTGAAGTCTGGCTACCAACAGGTTCCCACCGAACCAACAGATGTCTGGAAGACAACCTTCAAGTCTAAGGAATGTCTCTACGAATGGATAGTCATGCCCTTTGGATTAACAAATGCACCAACCAATTTCATGAGGTTGATGGACGATGTATTGAGACCCTTCACCAACTCCTTTGTCGTAGTATATTTGGATGACATCCTCATATTCAACAGAACGTGGGAGGAGCACATGTGGCATATTCAACAGGTATTGAGCACTTTACGACAGCACAAACTTTATGCCAACTTGGAAAAATGATCTTTTGGCATGAAAAAGGTCCAATACATGGGCTATATTGTTGATGATAATGGGGTACATGTTGATCCAGCTAAGATCCAAGTCATCTGTGACTAGCCAGCCCCGACCACATTGAGCGAGCTCTAAAGCTTCTTAGGACTTGCCAATTTTTACCGACGATTCATGTTGGGATTGTCCCATATTGCTTGGGCCCTCATCCAGGTGACCAAGGGTAGTGGTAGGTCCACATTCATTTGGGGGAAGGATGAGCAACGAGCATTCAAATATCCGATACATCGATTGTGCTCAGCTCCAGTACTCTCCTTTCCGGATCTGCAACAACCATTCAAGATTGAGACTGATGCATCTAACTATGTTGTGGGCGTAGTTCTCACTCAGCACGGGAATCCGGTGGCATACCAAAGTGAGACACTCTCTAATACTATCCGTAAATACCCCACCTATGAAAAGGAAATGTATTCCATTGTACAAGCTTGACGTCAATGGAAACATTACATTTTGGGGACAAAGACTATCATACACACTGATCACAATCCTTTGCAGTTCATACAGACATAGGAGAATTGTAGAACGAATGCCATAAGAAGTGGTCCACCTACCTGCAGTAGTTCCATCTCAACATCAAGTATAAGACATGTGTCTCCAATCATGTCACGGACTGCTTCAGTCAGCCTCCTGTGGCTGCACTTACCACTGTGCTCCATTCCTGTGGACATGAAACATCGGAGTGGCCCCAACTTTACTAGCAAGATCCGGACTTCACCACCACATATCAACTCTTGGGTACATACACCATTGTCACTGATTTTCACATTTAGGACAGAGTCTTATGCCACCTGGGCCATCTCTGTATTCCTACAAGTGAGTGTGGAAAGATGATTTGGGAAGCCCACTACAGTCGAGTGGCAGAACATTTTGGCATAGAAAAAACTATGGTCATTCTTCATAAACATTTTTATTGGCCAAAACTTCGACTGAATGTCAACAAGTATATCAGATATTGCACTGCCTATTCTATTTCCAAGTTGGCCATCAAGAAGCAAGGCTTATACACCCCTCTGCCTATTCTTGAGAAGTTGTGGGAGTCCATCTCCATGGATTACATGTCTGATTTGTCGTCCACTATGCACGGAAATGACTGCATGTTTTTTGTCGTTGATCGATTTTCAAAGATGGCCATCCTCACGACCTGTAAGAATATTGTCACAGTAGCCGATACTTCCAAGCTCTTCTTCAAATGAGTTTGGGTTCACTTTGGGATGCCACAGACCATCATCTCCTACCGAGACAGCAGGGAAGAAGGCACAAAAGCTCAGGAGGGAGAGCACGGTAGCCATCGGATAAGCTACAAGGAAACAATCTGGACCGTCAAATCCATGTCCAGACACCCAAAAGAGAGCACATGAGAGATTAGATTAGACAATCGTCAGATATGTAGAAGTAGCGCGAACCTTAATGCTTCATGCCCAAAGGAGGATTTCGGTATTTCGGTGTTCGGAGGAATAGAGGAGGAACTTCGTCGTTTCGTGGATCGGGAGAATGGAGGATATAGTCTTTCAACTCCCTAATATGTGAAATTGCTAATGAATCTAGATCGTTGGACAGGGCGACCTGCGAGTCGTTGATCCAGCGTGGCCATAGTTTCATGGTTTTGGTCACTGGGAAAATGGGAATGAAGAATTCCCCAAAATCGTGAAAGGAAAATCATTGATTTAATCTTGGTCATTGATTTGTGGAAGATCTGGACCGTAAATTGGTCATCAGATATTTGAGAAAATGGAAGTGGAGACTTCCCCAAAGTCACGAAACACAAACCTTCGAAAAGGGAGAACGGATCTGAGTCGTCAGATGAAAGGATAGGTGAAAGAAACTAGTGTGGGAGAAGATCAAGTCTCAGTCGTTGGATCTGGGAGGTTGAACCAACAACCGTTGGATCTCTAGGGAAGTGCACGAGAGAAGTCCCGAAACTTTCAGTACTGTCCATCACCAGAGGACACGTGGAAACACGCTAGCATTTCCCTGACTTACTGTGTAGAGAAGTCAAAACACGAGAAGGCAGGAGCTCGCTAACCATGAACACCTGAAAGAATCGCGACCACAAATTGGGAGTGTGTATGGACCGTTGGTTTCCCAGCAAAATTTTTGATGATTCGGACATCAAGGGAAAGTGCTGAACAGTCCTCCGATTTCGAAAACTGTGAGTCCCGATATGTGATTGGAGTTGGGCAATGGTTTGTAACCAGTGGTCATATGGAGGTAGGAGCTAGCGAGGACTAGGCCTTTGTCGAGGTTTTGGCGATCGGGGAGTCAAAGAGACTCATACACGGAATACCCGATACCCAAAATAACAAAACTCTCTTTGGAGAGCTTGTGGTCACAGTCCGTGATCGCGTGGAAGGGGATAGCGCCTAGTGCTTGCACACGTGGGTGCAATGTTTAAAGGACTTGTGGATTTGAAGAGAGGTTCTAGCAGGAACCCAAGGAGTTTTTCTAGCTCGAGAATAAGAACGATCCAGTGACCGGGAGGTCGGAATACCTTGCTTAGGAAGAAGGGAGGGGGTTTGCATCACATGATATATTCAAGAAAGCTAATGATTACCCTATGGGAGGCGCTTCTTGTAGGGATGGATTCTATCCACTTGGTGAAATAATCATTGGCAATCAAAATCCACCTATACTCACCACTTGAGGCTGGGTGGATTTCTCCAATGAATTTAAGACTCCACTATTGAAAAGGTCCAAAAACCACCACAGGTTTCAAAGGAAAATATTTGAGTTGTTTCTTTCCAGAAAAATTTTGGCATTTGACGCAAGCTCTAATCTTTGCAAAAACATCAGTAAAAAGGCTAGTCCAGAAATACCCAGCTCTGAGGATCTTATAAGTTGTGGTCCTCCAAAAATCATGGCCCCCACATAAGCTGTCATGAAAAACAGTTATGGCCCTTTGGGCCTCATGTGGATCCAAACATCTCAAAAGAACTCTTAAGGGATCTTTCCAATACAAAACCTGATCAATGGACAATATTTGATTTATTTGAGCTTCAAATCTCTCACCTTGTTCTTAACTAAGCCATCATGAGGCCACAAATTCTACAGAAAATGTATGATGTCCTTATACCAAGTGCATTCTGCCAAGCTAGGGTTTCCATGAGAGATTTTATCAGCAATCTCAACTTGCTGATTTTTTGCGTTTATGTTCATAAAATTAACCCCCAAATCTTTACAATTTGATTCAGCCAACAACCTAGCTAAACCTTGGCCTTTCACTAATTTAGTTGGCTTTATTTCAAGGTCAAATTCCAGAATTTTAGCAATCTATTTTCTTCTCTTCCCATCTATTCAAGCTAGATCAATATCTCTTTCACTAAGGCTGAAGGGAGATATGCAACAATATTTGAATGAATAACATATACTTTGAAATCCTTGAGGGATTTTACCAAATCATAAGCTTTCTTTTCCATGATATCATATCTTATTTCTACCTCCCTCAATGCTCTGCTGAAAAAGGAAATACGCTGCTCTAACCCTTCTTTATTTTTCTATAGCAAAACAACAGCCAATGTGCCAAATGAGGTGAAGGAAAATATCATAAACTCATTGGAATAGTCAGGGATGATGAGCACAGGTGCTTCAATCAAGGCCTTTTTTATCTGATCAAAATATTCTCGAGCCTCACTATTCCATTTCACCTCATTTCCCTTTCTAAGCATGGTTGTAATGTACTTCACTAATTCAACAAAGTTAGAGATGAATCTTCTTAGAAAATTGATCTTACCCAAGAAAGACTAGACCTCTTTCTTGGATCTAGGAAAATATAGGGCCTGGATGGCCTTTACTCTTCTTGGATCAATTCTTACCCCTTCTGCTGATACAATGTGCCCCAATAATTTACCTTCCTTCATAGCAAATAAAGAATTCTTAGGATTGAAAGAGAGACCAAAACTTCTGCATTTCAGGAATACCTTCTTTAAATGATGGAAATGCTCTTGGTCAGACTTTGAGAACACCTCAATGTCATCCAGATAGATGACTACAAATTTATCTTTCTCCCCAATGAAGGCGATGTCCATGGCTCGCTAGAAGGTTACTCCTGAATTCATCAATTCAAAGAGCATTTTAGCATACATGAATGTGCCCCAAGGAGTATTTAATGTTGTCTTCTGTCTATCTTCAGGCAGGACAAAGATCTGATTGTAGCCAAAGAATCCATTAATCATAGACATTCTAGATGAACTAGTCACTCTCTGCAAAATGTGCTCCATCTTTGGCAAGGGGTAGTTATCTTTTATGGAGCTCCTGTTCAAATTCCTGAAATCAACACATAACCTGATTTCCCCATTTTTCTTCCTCATGAGCACCAAGTTAGCCACCCATTATGAATATCTCAAAGGAATTATGCTCTGGGCATCCAACAACTTTTTCACTTCTTTTTCCATAATAGGCAACAACATGGGATTTATCTGTATGAGTTTCTTCCTGAATGGCTTGGTCTCTTCTTTCAAAGGGATCATATGCTCAATAATTTTTGTGTCTTGTGTCCTTAGATATTCATATTTCCATGCAAACACATCTGCAAAAAAATTTAAAAGCATCACATACTCATCCCTTTGTTCCTTCGACAAGCTGCTAGAAAATTTGACATATTTTGGATCGTCCTCTGTTCCTAAATTGCATTCAGTCACATCAACATCTTCAGTTGAAACTTTAACCTTCACAATAACATCATTTATGTTAAACAATATATCCAAGGGGACAAGTCCCTTTGGAATATGGTTACTGGGTAATTGAACAATATGATGGTCAACAACTTTATTCAGAAAAATATCAGCATGGGGGTTTTCTTCAGTATCCTGATCTTGATCAATATGTGAAGCAGAAAATTCATCCACAGTCTCAAGAAATATTTTTATCTCAAGATGATCCTCAAAAACCTTCCAATGTTTGGCATTGTCAGGTATAGAGGGTCTATACTTTACTTCCACATCATACTTGAGTTTGGGGGGCAAAGGAACCCTGAACTTACTTGCTGAAACAACCAATAAATCTGCCATAGTGTTCTCATCTCTTGGAACAAATGAGATATTAAAATCCAAGAAGAAACCATCAACCATATCCCAGACTTCATTTCTGTAGGCCCTTAACCTAGGGTGCTTATCCTGATACCTATTTTTGACTTGATGAACAATCAACTCAGTATCTCTAAACATTGTTAGCTCTTCAATCTTCATGTCTTTAGCAGCCCTCAAACCCAAAACAAGAGCCTTGTTTTATGCCACATTGTTTGTTGTTTTAAATTCAAGTTTGTAAGACAGGGATATGGTCTCTTGGGCAGGAGAAATGAAGACTACCCTAGCACCAACATTCTCCTTAGAAGAGGCTCCATCAAAGAACATCTTCCAAATAAAGGTATTGGGAAGAGGATCTTCACAAGAGTTGCTAGGTTTCTTTTTTATTTCAATAGGTGTTTAAGGAGCATCAATGAGCTATAACATATTGGTTCCTAAATCAGTATCAACTACAAAAATGGGGTGGTTGGTAGGATTTGCTTCATCACTGATAACGTAAGCAAGTTGTGCTTCCCTATAAAGCCTTCTATGTTATCCCCGAAACACAGGAATGGTGGCATATGAAAGATCCATCTGCAAAGTTCCCCCTAGTCTTTTGATCCAAAATCTAGAAAAAAATATTCCAAGCTTAGGGGGGACATCAGCCACTACAATATCCATGATCACACTTTTCATTGTTAATTGGAACAGAGAAACAACCAGGTCCTTGATAACCCCAGGACACTTCATCTTCTTGGAATCAAATGAGTACAAGTCATGGTAGTTTTTTGTAATTTCCAACACAAGCTCATTCATGACAGTCTTAGGCATGAGGTTGTGAGATGCCCCCAAATCCATCAAGCAGTTGTACAACACTTTATTGTGAATGTTCAATGAGGTATAGAAAGGAGGGGAGGAGTCATCCCTATCCTCTACCAAAGGCCCTAGTATGACAGTTGGTTTTTCATCTTGGAGGTTGACTATGTCTGTGGGATGAGATGAAGATTCAAGCTGCAACATTTTGGAAAGGTACCTTTTGAAATTCTCATTCTTAACTAGCTCTAAAAAAGATACAGGGATTTTAATATTTTGAATCTCTTTCTCAAAGATAAAAGAGGATGGAGGCTTCAGAATCTCCTTAACTTATGGGGTAGGGCTCTTAACCACTGCCTGGGGGTTTTGTGCCTCTTTTTCTTTGCTGCTAGATACCACACTCTTAGCAAGATTCTCTGCTCTAGTAGGTTGATCAGAAATGTTAGGCTTCCCCTCTTTCTTCTTTGACCTTAGGTTGTATCTATTTGGATTGCCACTGGTCCTTTCCCCTTTGCTCAGTTAGTTTAGTTGGCTATTCATGAGAGAATATTCATATGCATATTGGGTTAAATGAGGAGATGAAGAGGTGTCACAAAGACAATGGATTTCAGGGTCAATTCCTTCCTCCTCTCCTTCTTCCTCAGTAACAAGGTTATTTTGGAGAGGGGCTTGGAATTTTTTATCATCCCTATCCCTATTTCTTTGATCTCTTTAGATGATCTGAGGGGCATTATTGGGTCTTCTAAAATTACCCCTATTATAAGCATTTTGGGTGTTCCTATAGCTCTGCTTACCTTCAACTTTCAATTTCTCCATTTTTGCAGAGAGTGATTTTACCAGTTTTGTCAACTCATCCACTTGAGGGTGGGCAGTAGAGGAATCAGAGGTTGAAGCTTCATACCTACCTTTTCTTTTGTCTCTATCGTATTTAATCCTAAGTTTGTCAGCTGCCAATATATTAGACTCTACTTCAAGGGTTGTATCTTGTATATGAGCTAAAGAGGTAGCTCTTATTTCTTTCAACAGGAGGCAAAACTCTGGGTCAAAAGCAATGGAATAAGTAATCTTGGCAGAGGTTTCTGTAGGATTTATTTCAGTGGGAAACTTATTGTACATTTTATTAAATCTTTTTGAGAAGTCTGGAACAAATTCCCCCCCTTTCCTCTTAAGTGACCCAAATTTCGTAATATAATAAAGAAAATCTTGTTTATCCCCCCAATGTCTCAAGAATGAATCATCCAGAGCTTCAATCCCATCAATAGATCCAGGATTCAAACCCCTAAACCATTTCCTAGCCTCACCATCAAGGCTTTGTACAAAAAATCGCATCCACACATCTTCATTTTCAATGTTAAGATTATCTGCATAACTATAAAAAGATTAAAGGTGTTCTTCTGCAGTTATGTCTTCTTCCCCTGTGAACTTGGGCATGTACTTAAGGTAGTCTCCAATTGGGAGAGTATTCATAGTCTGAGGTAAAACAAGAGGGGCATATCTAGCAACCACTATGGCATCCATTCTATTTCTAGGAAGATTAGCACATACCATTGGGATGTGAATTGTAGGAGAACAAGGGCGAGATGGAGTTTGGAAAGGTAGGACTGCAACTGTGTTTCTAGGGGGAAGGGGTTGAGTGTTGGAGGAGAATGGTATATGGTTCAAAGAAAAATAAGTTTCCCCCTCTTTAGTTATAGCAACTTTGATAGGAGGAGGAGTAGGAAAACCCCAAGTGGGAAAATCTTCTAAGCTCCTAGGTCTAAACCACTTTACAATATCAGGGGAAATAGGGGTTTCAAAACTTTCTCCTTCCAAATGAAGACTAGAAGAGGGAAGTTCAACAAGAAAGATTTCAAAATCTAAACTTCTGTAAACTCCAACAGATTGTATAAAATGAGAATTGGATACAACTACTGGAGTTTTAAAAGAAGAATCATGTAAATTACCAGAATCACCTAGTATAACAGTTGAAAGTCCTTCTTGAGAGCTCTTTCCTTTCTTGATAATAATTTTTGGGTCAGCTTCAGTTGTTGACAAAGACAACTGTGGAGTATACCTCGTGTGTCTACCTTTGGGAGCCACAACTGAAACAGTGGAGTCGCCAGGTGTAAGTTGTAATATTCAAGGTACTTATTTCTGATGCACCTTCAGATCAAAATTTCTTTGTCAAACAATCCCAAGGAAATGTCTTCAATTTGTTCCCTGAAAATAGTGCCAAGAATGTTATCACTGAGATTCACCCTCATATTGCAAGAGGATAAACCTAGTACCCATCAAAATTTTTGTGGAGGCAGGTTTATGAATGGAGGTCAAGTGGATAAATCTCAGTATGAGAATGTTTTAACACAAAAAATGGACAAGCAATGCATTGGGAAATGAGGTCCTTATTAAATTCAGTCAATGGTTTAAGGTTAAAGGTGAGAAGAAGGAAGACTTGGTGTGAAAGGTGGACAAGTCTTCCATGGGAATCTGGCCTTCAAGTGGCTTGGTGAAGAAAAAATCAGGCACAAGAGCACTCTTGAAATTAAGTTTCAGACACTGAAATATATCACAACAACATAACAATCAAACCTCCATTACTACACGACTACAAAAAATCATCTAGATCCTCCATGCACGAGCATTTCAGCGTAAGAAGAAACAAGGTAACAAAGAAAATACTAAAACTGGTCACAACACTATTATAGTCAAACCTACATTACAATACGACTGCAACCCTCATTTGAATCCTCCATGCACGAGTGTTACAATAAATATTAAACAAGATGACGAAAGAAACTAACTTCTATTAATGCGAAAGTCTCAAGCCTCATACAAAAACTTAGAACAACTCTGTTATCAAAATATTACAAAATAGAGAGCTCTGCTCAACCAGTTGATGACCATAACAAAATTTCGAACTAATCTATTTATACTTAGATCAGTCCACAATTGCCAAGAGTGTGATCTGGCCATCCCATTCAAATATTCACGTCTTTGCATCCTTCTGTCAAACTATGCATGTTTTCTCTTGTCAGACGTAATCTCGTATCAGTATGGGCCTACAAGAAGAAATCGTCCATCGTGGTACCTCAGACTGACAATCCTATCTCCTCGGCCATAGCTTCTAAGTTTCCTATATATGGAATGAGCTGAGGCTTCATCTATCAGTCCCTCTTTTCTTAATTGATCTCTCCTCGGGATCGGGGTGAGGCTTAACGCCTAGGGGACGACCACGTGCTACTCTCATATTTGTCGTTATATAAGCAGGTGATTGCGGGGTCGTCAAAGGTGGTTTGGATTCACACCGCTTTTGAGCCCACAATTCACCACCTTCTGCCACGTAGCTCTTCCGCTATACCATGGTTTCAATTGCCGGACCACTCAATAATTTTATCATTTGAGTATATTACGTCCCCGCAATGAGACGTGGTCATTGATCTGGTCGCGATCTACGATCTGGGTGCACCTGCTAAATTTAGCACCACTGCTAAAGTTTACCCCCCCACCAATTCTAGGATCCATTAAAACCGCACATGGAGATGGCACTAATCTTGGCGCTTGAACAAGAACACTTCCCGGAGGATGATCTCCCGCAACTGACGTGGCGGATTGACATCATTATGCTGACATATCGTGAACAAAGGGGTGACATGTGTCACTCGAAAATAAACTAAAGACATGTCCAAAAACACTTGAAATGAGTGCCATGTGTCGACACTAGATGTATGCCACTTGTTGAGTTTAAAAACACCCGTAGAGTGGTTGGGCCCGCAATGATGTGTTAGCCGGATGTTACTTTGGGACTTTGGGCCTTCAGGTGATACTACTACAAAAATTAACGACTCTTGTTGATTTGAGATCAATGTTCTACAACTACTTCGGGAGTTCGGGATTTGGGCCTTTTTAGTGCATAGCTCCTACAATCCTCTGGAGTGTCGTATCTCCGAAGTGAGATATCTGCCTCCACATGTCCTCTTGTTTTGGATGACTGAGATTCACTTCAGGAGTTCAGGCTTCAAGATTTTTCTTCTGCTTGCTTGTGCAATCCTCCGAAGTTTCAAATTTCCGAAGTGTGGGATCTGTCGACATGTGTCCTCAACCCTCAATGGCTCAGATTTACTTCGAGACTTCAAGATGTTTGGATGGAAACCTCCTGAAGTAACCATCTTCGGGTTGACGTGGAAACCTCTCGTTACTTTGGGTCTTCGGGACTTCGACTCTTCTGGTGATGCTGCTACCAATATCATCGGTCCTTGTTGGTTTGAGATTAACAGTCCACAATTATTTCGAGAGTTCAGGCTTCAACTCTTCGGGACCTTTGTCCAGACGTTAATCCCCACGTGACTTTGAAAACCCAACTGTCCGAGAGATGCTGATCTGAACTGTTCATGAGATTTTCGTCATTGAAAATCGATTATGTCTGCTTGCTTGTGTTTTAAGCCCGAAATGAACAGCTCTGAATGTTTCGCTTTGTTCTCATAACTGTTACCTATGCAAACAAAGGATTTGGACGACCTGTTGTGAGCTCAATCAATGGTAAACAAGTTGGCCAGTAATTTGGACCAAAATCATGATATGTGTTCGTCCTTCAAAGAAAATAGAAAAAACCTTGAGCCGAGAATCAGTCAAGCAAGACACTAAATAAAACCAGGTCATTTGATCGAAAAGGGAAATCAACTATATCAACCAGAAGGGAAAAAAACCTAGGAATGCTATGTGGAAAAGAGAGAGATGGACCAGGGGTGCAGACTTGGGTATTAACAACCACTAGATGTGACCCTTGACCAGATCATGTGATAACATGCTCGACCCCATATATTCCAGACTCCTATGTGGAAATTTTCTCTCAGTAAGTTTCCCACCAATGTTTGACATGGGGGAGAGCCTTAAGGAGTGGGAAGGTGATATTTTCCCTATCAAAAAAATTGTGAACAAAGAAATAACCTTCTAACAGATTTAACCATTTTTCTAGGGCATCCACATATATCTAACCTTCAAATATGATAATATAAAAATTAACTTGTACCTTGAAATGTGAGGTGCCTCCAAAGTGGTCGCTTGATGAAGACGTGCATGTTGTTATCAACAGGCGTTGAAGGACGTGGGAAAAATTCTCCATCATTTCGTCCCTCTGTCGCGTGAGAGCTTGCTCAAGCAACGAATTAATAGAATCTTATGGTCCGTCATTTTTATTTTCTTTTGCAATGGAAAGTTTATTGGGTGTGTGAGAGTAATTTTCCTCAAGAGAGATAAGGTCAAGACCCAACTTACTATACTCGAACCGCGTCGGGGACATGCACTGAAAATGATCAAGAGCAACCTACTCTGATACCACTAATCTGGATTATTTTCGGTACAAAATGAGAGTAGAGATATAATAAAGAATTGTACAAAGATATAACCATAAGTACATAGATACATTAATACACAATTTCTATTAATGAGCAAAATGTACAAAACTGTAGAAATACAGAGTGAAAGACTCGTTAGAATGGTGGCAGCTTATCTCTAAGAAGAGATGTGACGGCTACTCACATTCACAAGAAGATGATTGTTACAATGAGGCTCCAAAGGCCTTTTTAACATAAAGAAAATCCAAAACCCTAATCCCAGAAGATGAAAATCCAACAATTTTGTAGACCCCGTTTTGGGTAGTTTGGTGTATCAACTTCCCGGGGGCGTAACTTTAGCATACGATCTCCATTTGGTGCGCAATATATCTCGTTGGAAAGGTATCAACAATGAGCTTCATTTTGGGGGATCAATCAAAGCTATTGACTATCATTGAGGTGTCCAATCGTGAAAAAGATTTGTTTATGCCATCAAAATGTCTCCAGAAGTTCAGGACCCAAAAAAATGCTAAAAATAGTAAATTGCCAACAAATTGTTTTGAGCCAGTTGGAATAGGTGGGTGGCCACCGATATCCACTTGGATCAATTATTGAAGAAATTTAATTGAGTTAGTTCAGTTAATCCTGCAGTGAGTGTGAAGGAAGGTACAATTTCTAATTAACTATGGACAACTCACTACAACATGATGGATATAGTGGTGTTGCACTTTGGATTGGTTCATATTACACTTTTTCTTGATATGTTGGTGCCACATTTTCTTCTCATGATGCGGTTAGTGTCGTGGGTTTCGACCTATATGGTAAATTCCCTTGGATCATATCTTACCATTATATCCATCCAACCTAGGTTCTGCAGTCTCCGTAGCTAGCCAATTGGTTCAATATGTAAGCAATAAGTGTCTCTCATGCCATAAGTAAGGTAATGTGTATGCCCATATACTTATGTTTAGGTAACTCTACAGGGTAAGAAAAAAAAAGTGCTAGTTAGGTAGTCCCTTGCTAAGGGTAGGTAAAGGAATTCAAGCGGTACATGATACGCTCCTCCCCAACACTCTCTCTCATGTTTTCTTCCACCTCTCAATGTTGTCCTGCCTCAACGTCACAGACTTGAACCCACTATCATTCTCAACGTTAAAACTCCATAGGACCATAACCGGAAATCATGAGCGGAATACCTTTCTCCATGTGCCCAAGAGCTATGACTAGGGGCTTAGTTACAAGGGGCTAGCTCTTGGTTACAATCCCAATGCAGAAGGGCACCCACAATTGCTACACGCCGATGTATGTCCTCCTATTTGCATCATGTGCTCAAATTGTGGGGGGAGGGGGGTCTGTTAATCTTCGATCAGTTTACCCATACACAATCGACCACAATCGTCAATCTTTCCTTTCCAACGAACAGTCAGATTGACGTCTTCTCTACCGACGATCAACGCTCAGTCTTTAACTCACTATCCTCCTGATCCAGTATATACACCTACCAAGATATTGGGACCACCAAGGTCTCGACCATGCACCTTCCAAATTTACCAATATCTTGATCTGGTATATCAGGTTTCGGGTGATCGAGGCCACCACCACCGGGCAACATAGCACTTCATATCATTCAATACATCGAGCCAAAACTCTGATGTATCACGGGGATCGAGATGTCGAGATGTCTGGTACTAATCGTTCACTTGTTAATTTGATATATTTTATTTATATTATGTTTTTTTTTTTATATTATTATATTATATTTTTATAATTTATTTTGTTTAATTGTTTGCATTTTAATGTGTATGAATATATTATTTTAAGGATTGTTTTTAACTTTTTATTATTAATTTCATATATTTTATTTATATTATATTTTCATAATATATTATTTTATTTAATTGTTTACACTTTTATATGTATGAATATTGAGTGGGCCTAATGGTTAAAAACACGTGTTTCCTAATAAGAAGTCACAAGTTTAAATCAAAGGAATTGAAGATGTATATCTTCCTAGAAGTGACCTTAAAAATTTTCATTCTTTACACATATATAAACTAATATTTTTTTCCTTTTATATATATATATATTTACATGATAATATTTAGTATTTTAATGTAGTCAAAACTACTTATATATGTGTATTTTTTTTCCTTTATGTATAAATATATTATTTACATGATATTTAGTATTTTAATGTAGTGTTTTTATTATTGAGAGTGATAATTTCATTTTATATAGATAGATAAAACTATTTACATGTAATTTTTTTGTCATGTATAAATATATTATATTCAATATTTAAAATAGTGTTTTCATTATTTTTTATCTATACAAATATGTTATTTTAAATGTTTGATTATTTTTATGTTTAGCCTGGATTTTCACATTATCTTAAAAAATTTAATACACATTGTTAGAAATAGAATATTTTTCTATATAATAAAAAAATATTCATCAAAAATTCAAAGTTTTATGAAAAGCTTCATCAAAAAGTGCAAAGTCTTATGGAAAGCTTCACGTAATTAGAGGTTCAATATTAATTGCCAGATCTATTTCACCCTACTGCTTATATCTTATCTTCCAGATGTTTTATTGGAATATGTGTTTTTCTTTTTTCCCTAATCTCTACCAAGTTGACAAGTACTTTATGATTCTGACGCGCATTGTAATACTCTTCCCCATCTGCAGTTCTGGACTTAGAGGCTTTCTGAAAAATCTACTCTGTTTTCAACTGGGCACTCCATCGCCCTTGAGCCCTAGGACTATACATTCTGTACTCATGGGACTTAGCCTACTTGGCCTACAAGATTTCATTTGTTCGCTTCTGTCACATAGGACTCGAACTTCTATGCCCTACACAAGACTTTGTCTCAACTCTGTTTCAAACAATCCTTACTGAAACAATATCTTGGGTGAAAGAATAAGCCTTTTCTGAATTTAACCAAACTGTTCTTAAGTTGTTAGCAGACATTTCCATGAATAATCTCCAATACTAGTTCCTTGACATCCTAATACTCATATGCATGCTCAATAAACATGAACCAAGACCCAAACTCAACTCTCTCTGATCCCCAAATTAAGAAGATCATTAAGTGTTTCTTTGAAACTAAGTGTTTTTCCTATTCAAGTTTAGAGAGGAGGAGCACTAAGGTATGGAAAATGCAACTTGTATCAGAGTTCCCTATCTTGGAGTCAATGAAATTCCTCCTCTTTACCAACCCCAATTGGTTATCATTTTAGGTGACTTTTTGGGTGAAGAAGCATGGTATGACAACCAAATCTTAATTCTATTTAGTGTCTTCATAATGAGCAACAAA
This sequence comes from Picea mariana, assembly GCA_032191745.1. Taxonomy (NCBI): domain Eukaryota; kingdom Viridiplantae; phylum Streptophyta; class Pinopsida; order Pinales; family Pinaceae; genus Picea; species Picea mariana. The sequence goes on from JASDQU010241222.1 coordinate 169,297, forward strand.
AATATGTAGATGTAGAAACATTATTGTGCTGAGGAGACTAATAATGAACATGTAGATGTAGGACCATTATTGTTCCGAGGAAACTAATAATGAACAACAAAATGAGTGAGGTGATTCATTTTTGGGTGACGAAGCATGGTATGACAACCAAATCCCAACTCCATTCAAGTGTCTTCATAATGACCAACAAAAACATGTAGATGTAGAACCACTATTGTGCTCAGGAGAACAATAATGAACAACTTGAGTTAATTTGCCGAGTTATTATTATTATTTTATTTTTTTGACAGCAACGATTAATGTTTTGTATTAAAAAAAAATAGTGGGGATTCCGTTGGGTTCGTTACATCTGAAAATTGTATGACAACCAAATCCCAACTCCATTCAAGTGTCTTCATAATGACCAACAAAAGCATGTAGATGTAGAACCACTATTGTGCTTAGGAGAACAATAATGAACAACTTGAGTTAATTTGCCTAGTTATTATTATTATTTTATTTTTTTGACAGTGGGGAATCCACTGGGTTCGTTACTTCTAAAAATTTTCCTGGTAAATCAGAGGGACAAACCTAATTGAACTAAAATAGAAAGAAGCTTGGGAAACCATACTATTTCAACAACTTGGTGCGGCTTCGGGTCATTACATCCTTTCTGACTTGAAAGTTCTTTTTCCTTGTTGACACGATCTGCCATTCATTGCTTTGATCTTGAGATTGGCTTTTTGTTGGACGTAGAGGGCCTTCTTCATCATCTAAGTCGGCCCAGCTTGAGGTCTGGTGTTCAAGCTGAGATATACCTGGCATTATGGTTGGATCAGTTTCTGCATGAGCCTTCCCCTTGGGATTTTTTGGGGAAGGAGGCACTTGCTCCTAAACATAAGTGGCTTGTTCCATTTTCTGTGGTACAACCTCTGTATCTTCCTTGTCTAGGGTATCATTAGCCGATTCTATGCTTTGGTGCTCCGGAAGAGCTCCTGCCCACCATGTGGGTTTGCGTTGACTCTTAGGGTTTTTGTTTTTCTCGAGGAGTTTCTGACAGTTGCTGGCTAAGTGCCCTGTTTCAAAACAATTTCTGCACCTAAAATGAATATTCTCATAGTCGAGCTTCTGCGTCCAAGAATAGTTCTTCCCTTGAAGAGTGATTCGCGCTGGGAATCCTTTATTGAAATCCATCTCTACACAGATCCATGCATAGGTAGTGAAGCCCCATTTAGTTTCTGGACTGCTACTATGAAACTTTCCAAGAGAATTCCCAATATGGTTGAGAGAAGAATCACCACAAAAATGAATAGGCAGACCAAGGAGCCTTACCCACACGGGGCCTGAAGGGATGGACGTTGAGGAGGGGTCGAAAGAAGGGGTCCAAAGCTGCACAGACAGACCCGAGACCCGACCTGCCCAAGAACGAGGGCCTGGAACTGTAGATCAAATCCCTATCCTTAGAAGAGGCAAAAATCACTACGAAGAAACCTTTTACACAAGGGCGAACATGAGCTTCCTCCTCGAGGAGGGGAGTCCATTCTGAAGCAATCCAAGAGTGCAGATCTGCCAGGCGAGGCCAAAAGCCGTTAAACCTGCAAAACAGAGCATTAGATCTAAAGAAACCTTCACGGACCGTCGCTTCCTGAGGCACAGGGATCACTGGATCTGGAGCTTCACAGACCATTTGAGAAAATCCAGAAACGCAACCTTGAGAGACTGCATCTCTGAAGGAGACCGGAAAGGGCAGCGACAGAACAGTAGAGGTCGAGCCTGCCGCTGTTGCTGGAGACGAAGGAACAGAGGAGGGAGGAGCTCCAGACGAGGAGCCAACATCACAAAGAGCATGGTCTGGGAGGAGGTCGGGGGCCGAGAAAGCCCAGGCTCTTGCGAAAGAGAATTAGTTAACATTCATTAAAGATGAATCTGAACTAGTCAAGTGGGGCCCTTATCAAGGTCAATCCCAATGTAAAAGCTCATAACATTAGTCAAATTCTATACATCCATAATTGAGAAGGCTTTGCATAGAGACTTCTAAATGCAAAACACTCCATACTCTATAGTAATGGATATTTATACTTAACAAAATTTAATTATATAATATTTAGATGACTACTTCAATCAATATAAGGAGACACTTATAATTGAATATAAACATTTATAAAACTAGTAAACATTTAAAAACAATAAAATAAAATTTCATAATACAAATACATTGTTTTAAAATTAGATATCATTATAATATCACATCTCAATGTGAAAGATTAAAGTCATGTAATTAGTTACTATGATCATTACATTAATAATTACAGTAATTTTATATAACATTTGATAAAATAAAATATATGAAGTAATTCTATAAAACATTTGATATTTGAATAGTTAATGGAAATAATATAGAATAACAATTTTTATATTAAAATCTTCGTTAAAATATTTGAAATGTAGTGATAAAATCAGATTTAGATCAACTAAAACATTTAAATGTAAAACAAGGGTTAAGAATAACAATAAAAAATTACAGAAAAAATAAAAAATTAGCAGAAAATGAAACAAAATCAAAACAATATAATTAATTAACTTTAACATGATACTGAAACAACATACAGAAGAAATAAGAAATTGGCAAAAAAATGAAACAACAATATATAAATTTTAGCATGATACCAAAACAATATATAGAAGGACTAAAAAATTTGCAAAAAATGAAACAACAATATAGAAATCAAAATAATATAATGAACTTGTTTTAACATGATATTGAAACAATATATAAAAAGAATAAGAAATTGGCATAAAATGAAACAATAATATAAAAATCAAAATAATATAACTAACTAATAATACAAGAAATTCAAGTTATATAAGTACATAATAGAGTACAGTCAACTTTAAGGAAAGATTGATTTTTCAAAAAATGTCAGTATAGTATTTCTGTAAAATATTAATTTCAAATATTGCACTTGGTGGATTGGTTTTGTTTTTGAATTATGCTGTGATATTTTATTACATCTATACAAAATAATCTCACAGGAATATGACAGCTTAATTGATTTTCCAAGTATGCACAATTAATTGGATGAATAGTATGATAAATGAAATATCAAAGAGTAAAACAATGCATGGATTGCAATTTTCTAAATTTGAAACCAAAATTAAAATATATCTAA
>JASDQU010241223.1:3716-14297 GCA_032191745.1 Picea mariana
TGTGCATTCCCTTGCTCACTCTATTGGAATTTGCATTGGATCTACCACCAATAATTAGGTTGAATAAGATGTCATGATTAGAATTTTAGCCAATTCCCTATACCATTACATTCATCACCTTCATGTTTCTCTTGATTCCCAGCTTCTCATCATGCAGATGAACAAAAATTATCATGTGCATCACCCTAGCCTCTTTAGAAAATACCCCTTTTGGCACGTGCATTTGAATCCATTTCCTTTAATCATGTTCCCAAAAGACAAAATAAATTTGTAGATACCTTTGCAAACAACATTCTAGATTGGCATTTAACACATGAACATATAAGAAGATAACACATTATATTAATCTAATCTAGCATGCATAAATTTTTACATAAATAAATCATTGCAATAATAACATATCATGTATATATGTCCATCATCATATAAAAACAAAAACATCATAATGTATTGTATCAGTTTGAGTCCACTACTCTACATACAAATGACATGTCCATAGCATGCTAAATATGTCCAAAACTGGGGGCATGCAAGCTACTCATTCTACGAATCTTCATCAAATGGGGCCTCTTGTTCCAATGTCACCATATCCTTTGATGACATGTCTCAAACCACCTAACCCACAATCCCTTCCCTATGTATGAAAAAGCACCACTCAACTCATGCCTCTACACAAGCTTTCACATAATGGTCATCCAATGTATGCCATCATCGCTCTGACACCTTAGTCAATAGAGTATCTATCCTATGTCGTAGGTATTCCATTTCTATCCTCATCTCTTTCATGTCCTTAGACCCCACTGGTATTGGGACATTAGAAGATCCAAACCCCTTGTGTGTTGTTCCCCCCACTGACCTCATTGACGTTATATCTTACAATTACACAAAAAATATTGTCAATACCACATATTTACATATCATAATAAATGAAATTGAAATATATAAAAAAATACACATGTTGTCACTCACCATATGGGCCCCAATCTTGTTCTATCGTCAACGGTAGCTCGAGATGTCATTGCTAGTTCATACTAGAGTATGGGTAATCCTTGATCATGATTGGGAGATGATCCAAATGAGCAAAGAATCCTCCTCGGAACACATTTCCTATCCCACCACATTCTCCCCTTCGGAGTAGCTAACCCCATCTACGCATTTGAGGCTCCTATGCCCCACCATCACATATACACGTGTGAGCACAAGGTTATTGTTTTTGTAGGCATTTCCTAGTGAAAAAGGAATCCCCATGGATATAATTTTTTATTCATGGATATGTGTCTCCTCCAGGCCTTGATTTCCTTGGCATTTAACATATTTTTCTCCCTTTTTCTCATGGCATTTGTTTGTCCTTCCCTGAAAATTTCCTTGGCATTTCATTCTCTATTAATTGTTGATCTAGTCGATTGTGCCAATTTCCAAAACATGTGTGAGTTGCACCATACCTCAAGAGGGGGTTTTGTTAAGAACCAAATATCACTATAGTATAGAAAAACCTCAGAATAAGTACTCAACGCCTTGAAAAAGAGAGAAATTGAGATAATAAGCCTCTTTGAGGGGGAAACCTCCTTATACACCACATAAAATGTCCAAATACAAGATGATTCCAAATGAAAATGTCTCCTTGGTATATATAGGAGACTAGTAGGTACAATTACAACTAATGGACCCAAGCTGACATAAATAAAATAAAATTACTAATGTAATATGCCCCAATTAAGGACTAATGTGCTACTATTTAGGGGTTAACATGCCCCTCTCCTTGAGACAAGTGTTGTCTGCAACGCTTGAATAACTCTGGATATGTCTGTATAAAAGAATTGTCTTCCCAAGTGGAATCTTCAGCCGATAGTTTCCTCCATTTAATGAGATACTCTGAAATGGATCTATTTCTCAGCTGGCGAATTCTTGTGTTAGTGATGGCTTCAGGCTCCAATATGATTTTTCCTTCCTCGTCAAGTTCTGGCAATATAGTTTGAACTAGGATCTTGTCACCTATAACCTTTTTTAAGCATGAAACATGGAAAACTGGGTGTACTCGTGAAGACATAAGAAACTCCAATTTGTATGCCATAGTACCAATATTTTGCAACTGCTTATAAAGGCCATAGTACTTTGGTGATAATTTATTATCCTTCATGGATTTCTTGAGGGACATCTATTTGTATGGTTGTAGTCTTAAAAATACCCAATGCCCTACTTACAAACTTCTTTCACTACGATGTTGATCTGCTTGTTGTTTCATGCGATTCTGTGCCATGGCCAGGTTGTCCTTTAAGATTTGGAGAACTTGTTTTTGATGCTCGATGTGATCTTCCACTGCTTGAACCTTATATTTTTCTTTTAGAGAAGAAGTTATGGAAGGAGGGTGGTATCCATAGAGTGCCATAATTGGTGTCATTTTTGTTGCAGTATGAAAGGAAGTGTTATACCACCATTCTACCAAGGGTAACTATTTGAACCATTGTGTTTTTTTATCAGAGTCAAAGCAACAGATGTATCCTTCCAGACCTTTTTTCACTATCTCAGTTTGTCCATTAGATTGAGGATGATAGGATGAGCTATGAGCCAATTGAGTACCCAAACAAGAAAATAATCTTGTCCAAAAATGTCTAGTGAATATGGGATCTCTGTCACTTACAACAATATTTGGGCTTCCATGTAGATTTTGAACTGTCTCCATGAATGCGGTGGCAACTATAATGGCTTTGAAGGGATGATAGAGTGCACAAACATGTGCGTACTTGGTCAGTATATCAACAATCACCATGATGATACTCTTTCCTTCAAACTTGGGTAACCCTGTGATGAAATCCATGGAAACCTCCTCCCAACGATGACTTGGGATGGATAATGGTTGTAAAAGACTTGGGGTCTTAATTGTTTCCACCTTATTTTTTTGGAAAACCAAACATTCTGCCACAAACCTTTGAACATCAATTTTAAGGCCATCCCAAAAAAATTCCTTCTTGACCCTGTGGTAGGTTTTCAAAAATCCTAAGTGCCCTCCTACCAGAGAGGTGTGAAATTCCAATAGTACCTTTTGTTTAATTTGGGAGTTCTTACATAAATACAAGCAATCTTTGTACCATAGTGAATCATTTTTCCATGTAAATGTATTTGATGCGTTGGAATCCTGCTACAACCTTTGAATGAGAGTCCACACATTTTCATCATTATTACATTCATCCCTTGATTCTATCTCCAATCGGGTTGGATGATCGAGATAGCATAGAGAAAGACCTCAACTTCTTCATCCTTTCTTGAGATTTCATTTGCCACAACATTTTGCATCCCTTTTTTATAGATGATTTCAAAATCATAACCCAATGCCTTGGTCACCCATTTTTGTTGTTCTTCTGAAGATAGTCTTTGTTCCAAGAAGTATTTAAGACTATCATGATCTATTTTGACCTTGAAGTGCCTACCTATTAGGTAAGGGAACCATTTCTTCAATGCATGTAGTATTGCCATCATTTTATTCTCATAAACGGGTGTGTGTAAGTGCTTTACCTTGAGTGGCTAAATTTCAAAAGTCATGGGCCTTCCTTCTTGCATTAGGACAACACCAATGCCATTTCCCGAGGCATTACATTCAACAATAAAGGTTTTTGTGAAGTTTGGTGTGGTCAAGACATGATATTTACACATAACCTCTTTAAGTTGTTCAAAAGATTTAGTTTCCTTTGGAGTCCATGAAAATGCATCCTTCTTATTTAGTGCCATTAAAGGTGTTTCTATTCTCCCATAGTTCCGAACAAACTTGCGGTAGTAACCTGTCAAACCCAAAAATACTCTAAGATTATTCAATGTTTTGGGAATCAACCAGTCCATCATGGCCTTAATATTGTTAGGGTCTACCTTGACACCTTCATGAGATACAATATGACCTAAATACTCTACCTCCTTCACCCCAAAGAAACATTTGGATGGTTTTGCATATAGTTGTTGCTCCTTTAGTAGTTGTAGAACCTTGTCAACATGTCACACATGATCCTCCTAAAACTTGCTATAGATTAGTATATCATCAAAAAATACCAACACAAATTTTCGAAGGAAGGTATTGAAAATAGAATTCATCAACCCTTGGAATGTGGAAGGTGCATTTGTAAGGCCAAAAGGCATGACCAAAAATTCTTAATGGCCTTCATGAGTTCAAAATGTTGTTTTTGGGATATATTCTTCCTTCATTCTAATCTGATGATACCTTGAACAAAGATCCAACTTTGTGAAATAGATTGCTCCATGTAGTTCATGTAACAATTCATCAATGAAGGGAATGGGGAACATCTTTTTAATAGTGATCTTGTTGAGATCTCTACAATCTGGACACATACGCCATGATCCATCTTTCTTGAATACCATTGCCATTGGTGCAGAGTAAGAACTTTGGATAGGTCTAATAATGCCATCCTCTAACATTTCTTCAACCATGCGCTCAATTTCACTCTTCTGGGCATAAGGGTATCTGTATGCCCTGATATTAGGAGGAACACTCCCAGGAATTAGGTGAATATCATGATCATGATTTTGAGCGGGTGGAATACCTTTGGAAATATCTTCAAATACTTTGGAATTCTTATCAATGATCCCTTGGAGATCTATGGGAATAGATGGCTTAGATGTTTGAACATCTAGTGAGAATAGTTGTGCAATTACACCTTGATTCCCCCTTTTCAATAATTTTGTCATGCCATTAGATCTTATCACCTTACCCCTGTGATACCTCTTAACTCAATTTCTTTTCCTTCCAATGAAAATTTCATGAAAAGATCTTGAAAATTAAAAGCCATTGTCCCTGATGATTGTAACCATTGGATTCCTAGTATGACATCGACACCACCCATGGGTATAGAAATAATTGGACTATTCATTACATATTCCCCCATAGTAAGATTGATATTATTTCATTTTCCTAAGAAATTGACAGTTCCTCCATATCCAATCATTACTTGAAACTCTGGTGCGGGATATACAAAACAATTGAGAGCTTTGGCTAATTTATAGTGAATGAAATTATGAGTACTACCAGAATCAATTAGGACTATTACCTTTTTATTTTTGATATATCCTTCGATCTTGAGGGCTTGAGGAGTGATAATTCCAACCAATTCTTTACATGATATCGTGGGAGTCAACTCTTCATAAGAAATAATTTCTACGTTTTCATCTTGATATGGTTATTGTTCTTGTTCTTCTTCCTCTTCACAATCTACGTAGAATAATTTATTCTCACCACACTTATGTCCCTTACTGTACTTGCTGTCACAATTAAAGCATAAACCTTTTGATTTTCTTTCCTCCAATTGTTGAGGTGTTTTATAAGAAGGATCATTATTCTCTCGATAAATGTTAGGAGTGGTCCTTCTAGTTGCTATAGCCGTATTTTTACCTTTAACATTTCTTGCCACCCTAAATGCATTCTCCAATGATTTGAATTCCCAAAGGCGAACCTCATGTTGAATGTTATCCCTTAAAGTTACTATGATTACATCAATCAAGTGATCATATAGAATATCTGTTACCTTTATATTCAATCTTTGGAAGTTCTCAATGTGCTCTGTAACTGAACCCTTTTGCTTGAGATTTATCAATTGGCTAAAAAAGGTATTTCTCATTGTATCCTCATAGTGTGCTATCATTTATTTCTTGAAAATTGTCCAAGTGACGAGTGATTTGCGAGAACAAAGCCATCGATACCACACAAATTGATTGGGTTCTAAATATAAAGAAAGAATTCGTACCTTTTGTGTATGTGGCACATCATGTAGATCAAAGAATTGCTCCATCTGAAGTATCCATATGATTGAGTCCTTGCCATCAAACTTCCTCATATTGATCTTAGGAACATGGTTGGTCTTCAACCCAAAGTTTGAGTTTCTCCATTCTTGATTCATATTCCTTGTGTCCTCGTCATGAATTTCATGGGATACATTTTCACTTTCAGGTGTCTTCTCTATTAGGAAATTTTTCAATCCTTCCATGATCTCCCTTTTTAAACCATCCATCATCCCTTGTATTTCATCTTTTGTCAATGTCTTCTTTTGTAAATCATTGACGTCCCTACGCATTTCTTCACCTTCATCAAGAGTCCAAGTAGGACCGTCTATAGGCTTATTTGGTGTATAATTTCCCTTTTTTGGTGGCATGTTGTCAAAATATCACTTTTAAACCTTGATTTTGAGGTGGTTCTGCTAGACAATCTCTCTTTTGTTGTATCTCCAAAATTTCGGCCCTTATAGGTATGCAATTTTCTTTTTTGTAGTTCTTTGATATTTCCTCTCTGCAATGACACAGGTATGATCAAAATTGGATATGCCGAGTGGAATTTATGGTAACTTCCCCACAACTTGCTTATTTTTGGACATTCCAATAGATCTCAATTGTATAGCATGCCCCACAAAAAATAATTGATATAAAATTCTGAAAATTGTACCAGAAATACTACAATCTGTCCACTGTCCAATGCAAGTGGTCTCACTCAATTTGGATACTCTGGGAATAATTTATGATTGTCTTACCCAGAACACCTTCTTGAGACTAGTCAATCGGACTAGTCATATACCCTATCTTCCACAGGGTGTATCTACAAATGTAAGATGACCCAAAAGTTGAATTGTTTTATCACATATACGTTAATAATTTTAGTGAATATCCTGTAGATTTTAGAGTCTGAAACATTATAGAAACAATTTTATAGAGAAAATTCCGTGATGACTCAATTCAAGATGATTCCAGAACCCTATCTTACATATGTTGTATCTCCTAAAGTTTAAGGCCTATGGAGATGAAATTTTAACTGAACGTACCTTGATCCGTATACTAAATATCCTCCAAGAGGTTTTTTCTGAAACTTAATAGAAAAAATAGTATAGCAAAAATGCCAAGGTGTCTCAGATGTAGCAGCGAAACCCGAAGACCTTGAGCTATGATACCATATGTTAAGAACCAAATATAACTATATCATAGAAAATCCTCAGAATAAGTACTCAATGCCTTTAAAAAGAGATAAATTTAGATAATAAGCCTCTTTGAGGGGGAAACCTCCTTATACACCACATAAAATTTCCAAATGCAAGATGATTCCAAATGAAAATGTCTCCTTGGTATATATAGGAGACTAGGAGGTACAATTACAACTAATGGACCCAAGCTGACATAAATAAAGTAACATTACTAATGTAATATGCCCTAATGAAGGGGTAATGTGCCACTATTTAGGGCTTAACAGGTTTCCCTACAGGTATCCTCCTTTGTGTTCCGATATCAACAGTTCATTCCATAGATATGACTCCACCTATTGTACTTTGTATACTGGGCATAAGGACTGATTTTTATTCTTGGGTGATGCTAGACTTCCCCCTATAAACTTCAACACTTTAATTTTAGGGGTTAATCCTATGTACCATGGTACCAATCCACCTCCTTAATGGGTTACCTTGGACCAAGCTGAGAAATTCATCATTGCTCTCAAACTTGGTAGGATATCGCATGCTCGACTCCAACTCATCATCACACTATTGATATTCATACATACATCCATGATCCATCCTTGGATGCAGTTCCTCATATTTGATTGGCTTGATTCCATTCTTCTCAGAGCCCTTAGTTTGAGATTCCTTCTTGTTATCTCATGTTAAATATTTGGAGCCCCATTCTTGTTCAACAAGGCTTCTAAAGTTGCTTCAATCCCCCTCATGCAACATGAGGGGAATTAGTTCTTATGTACCTAGTTCAACAACACTTGTATATGAGACATATTATGTTATTATATTCTACTCTGACCCATTCTTTCTAGCATCATATTGTACTTGAGACCTCATGTTGTCTCACCATTTCATCCCTTTCATGTTGGGACCATTACTATTATTTTTATCATGAGTTGTCTTAACGAGTATGGGTATGCCTACTTTGTCCCTATTGAGATCATATACTTTCACACCTTTTGACCCTCTTATTGATAGATGATCTTTCTCAACCTATTCTACAACTAGTTCATTTTATCGTGTAATATATGTTCCTCCTCGTTCATCTCATCCATTGGTAAAAGAAAAATATAATATATTTTAGACATACAATGCAATCATAACCTCATATATTAGGGGGAATTAGTTATCACCCAAAAGTTGCYCATCTAGGGAAAATTGATAGGCTTACCGAAATACACCATGTATAGTATGGGTATCCCATGTTTACACCCACTTTTCCATTATTCCCAYTAAAATAACTCAGGAAACCACTTTTCCTAAAGTTATTTTCATTTAATAAAAGTTATAAAACACTTTTATGACTTTTTCCTCTTGAATTTATCCAGAAAAGAAAAATAATCAAGTAATKGTTAAACTTGATTTGGACAAATAATCATATTTTATTATTTTGACCCTATCAAAGATAACCATTATTTTTCTTATAAATTCAAGAGGTCTTCTCCATTTTCATGGTTAGACACATTGAGAGTAGACACTACACACATGCTATGCTCCATCCATTTTTCACCCTCTCACTCATCTTGCTCTAATTTTCCCTCATTGTATCATTTTCCTTAGTGCTATCACTACAATATCCATCTATAGCTAGAGGAAGAACAAATAAGTAGCCATAAACACACACTTTGGGAAGAAAAGAACCCATCAAATGGGAGGCCACCATATGATCTAGGTCTTCATGAGCCATCTCCAAAGGTGTATTCATATATGTCTTGTTCATTGGGAATGAAATTTTATTTATTCTTTGAATCTATTGCTATTTATGTCTATTTTCTTTTGCATGTATTTTATTCTTACTAAATATTAGAGATCTTAGAATAAATTTGTTTCATAGAAAACCATGTTTTTTAGTTTTAGCTTTGTTATAACCACAAAGTTGGTTGATTTTCTCATCCTTTCTACAAATTCACACCAATAAATATGAATGCGACTTTATTACATCAAGTAAGGATTATATTCCAACAATTATATATCCACATGTATAAAATGTCAAAGAGTATAGGTTGAACATAGACATCCGACAAGTTTTCTATAGCCATTACCAATTCCAAAGTGGAAATGAGAAGTGGTAACTATTGATTTTATCACTAAGTTTCCCAACACAACAAGAAAACATGATTCAATAATGGCAGTGGTGGATAAATAAACCAAAGCTAATCACTTTATTCTAGTTAATTTGCTTCATAAGGCTGCTAATATAGTATAACTACTTGAAAGAGGTTGCCAGGTTGCATGATATACCTACGCCAATTATTTCAAGCAATGATCTAAAGTTTAACCCAAAATTTTGGAAAGGATTATTCAAGGGTTTTGGAACAAATCTAAACTTCAGTACAACATATCATCCACCAACAAATAGAAAAATAAATATAGAGTCAATCAATTGATTGAAGACATGTTAAGAATGTATGTGATGAATAATCCATCCAAGTGGGTGGATTATTTGCATTAGTATAATTTTCCTACAATAATAGATATCAAGATTCACTTAAGATGAGTCCATGTGAGACATTGTATGGCACAATGTGTCATTCTCCAGTTAGTTGGGACAATCTAGTAGACAAAGTGGTACTTGGGCTATATTTTCTCAAATAAGTGGAAGAGAAAATGGTCAATATCAATATGAATTTAGAGGAAACACATGAAAGGAAAATGAGTTATTCAGATAAAGGAAAAATGCCAAGGGAATTTAAACTTGGAGAGCATGTGTTTCTGAAAGTAAATTTAAGGAAAATATCCTTGAAGTTGGAGAGCTACACTAAACTAACAACCAAATATTTTGGTCCATTTGAGATATTGGATAGGATAGGGCTTATTTCATGTATCTTTTCATTACCCACTACCATAAAAATTCATAATGTGTTTCATGTGTCATTGTTGAAAAAGTATGTGCATGATCCCAAACAAGTCCTTGATTGGTCTTTGATCCAGGTGGAACTAGAAGGAGACCTCCAAGTACAACCAATGTGTAAGTTGGACAAGAAGGTCACTATGGTCAAGAAATGAGCTATAGGGAAAGTAAAGGTCTAATGGACCCACTACAACTCTAAAGACACGATGTGGGAGTTGGAGGATGCTATGTGGGAGACATATCCACATTTATTTTGAATTTTTTTTATACAAAAATTGTTGTTATTATATATAATGATAATGTGCACCGAGGACAATGAAAAATATAAGGGGAGGGGAATGTACTACCCCAATTTCGATCCCCATACCTGTAATATATATGCGTACATCATGAGTGGCTATAACCTAGACAAATGTAATACATAATTGAACATTGAATGTTAATATAAAAACATCATAGGTTGAAGAAGAGGAAGCATAAATAATAGGGGCCTATGAATACATAAAGAAGAGGAAGGATACATAATGGGGGCCTATGAAGGATAAATCCAAGGGGGGGGATTAGGGGGGCTCATGGGGGATAAATGAAGATACTATTATTTTAATTTTGTCTTAAGACCTTAACCTTGTTTAATTAGTGCTCTTTAATCCATGCATTATTTTATCCTAAAATGGGGATTAATTGTGTGAAGGAAGTATGTGGGATCTCCATAGATATACATGGCCCCCTTATGCCATGCAATTTACA